>JANIJG010003573.1:61298-81322 GCA_024611175.1 Megaceryle torquata
GGTCTCTTTTTTTTTTTTTTTTTTTTTTTTTTTTTTTGGCAAGGGAGAAAATGGACATGGAGGGGTTAGAGGGTTTTGCCCAAGGCCAGTGAGCTGGGAAAGGCCATAGTTGGGAAATGAGGTATGGATGGAAGGCAGCCCATGCTGCCTTAATTTCTTGTGCCTCTGTGTTGTCCTTTCTTTAACATGAGTTTCCTGGTCAGCAAACTGTTAATTACTTGTCTCCCCTTTAACATGCTAGAATTTTAAGTTTTGATAGATTCAGGTGATTAACAGATAAACCACCACTATAATCTGGTCATATTAGTAAGCAACTTGATAAGGTTCAGTACATACACTAGCTCAATGTACTACTTCCTATATTAATACACAACTACTAGATCAATTCAGATTGACTAAATTGTGCTATTGCCACTTGCCCTGTTACTGCATTGACTTGTTATTGCTTCTTCCTAATTTGAGGGCTATATCAAATTGATCTGTACTTTTTAATTATTTTTAATTGGATTTATCTTAAAATGGAAAACATCACTGCAGGGCTGGCCCCGTAAGGGAAGGGGAATGGAACCTCTCATAGAAGTCACAGAGTTGGGATAATGTCAAAATGATGTTTCAAAGAGTAACTCAGAAGAAAACTCAACTGTAAACAGGACAGGTTTGGAAAAATTTAAAAGACAGGGATGGTGCAGCTGTGAAGATGGAGACAACTTGTATGTACAGCCAGGTTAAAACAAAATGTTGGGTATGACCAAAGAAATTAAATAGGAAAGGACTAAGCTTGTCAGAACTCTTGAATGTCAGATTCAAAATTGAGGGGTGGCAAAAATGCAAGGAGAAAATAGGAGAATACTATAATTGTCACCTTCTACAAAAAATAAAAAATACAGCCTCTGTCTCCTTACTCTACCTCTGGTCTTGGGTCTTCACCTTATTCTTTCATTCACATTCCTTCCCTAAGTGTCCCATGGACTCCAGTTCCTCTGGTTTGTGGGTATTTTTTGAGCAGTCCTCAGTTTCTCTCAGTATAGAATCATCAATCATAGAATCCTCAAGGTTGGAAAAGACCTTTAAGATCGAGTCCAACCATACAAATGTTTTTTTCCCATCACTTTCCCATGTGGGCCATGTGGCTGTTGGTACCTCATGAGCACAACCCTAGGCTGCTTGCGAGTGCCAGGAGCACAGGGGCAGCATGGGCAGCAAGTTTCTTCCTCGTGGGGACAGGATGTGAGGTGAGGAGGAGGCTTCACTCTCACTAGTACCTTCATCCTTGTGCTTGACCAAGCTTTTATAAGATGTCTTCATGAATATATTACATTCTCATTTCCTTTGGGTTTGTAGCTGCCTTAGCTTTGCTGAGCCTGTTGGGTCCACAGCTTTGTAAACTTGCCCCACTCTTGAAGAGGCATCCAGCCTCAAACCTCTTGTAAGCAGGGTGTAGGGTGGAAATTGTCCAGGTATCCTGACTATGAGATTCCTGTTAGCTGTGCAGAGGAGTCCTTTTTGATATTACTTGATAATACTGGTATTTGGAAAGTTTACATGCTTGACAGTAGTGGATGAACTCTAATCAGAAATTTACTTCATCATATGCAGTAAGGGAAATCATGTTTTAAGAAGTCAGCCCTTAGCAAGTCTATCTGTATAATGTGCAGTGGAATTGCAAAGCTGAACCTGATATTTATTTATTTATTTATTCACTCAGTGATTTGCCCTGTTGGGGAACTGCCTTCTGAGTGACTCTGGAAAGATGCCAGCCACTTGAGCTGAATCAAGCAGTGGCAGGGACAGCAGCTACCCGGGCTAAAGTTTTAATCCTAGGCACGTGGCATTTGCACAAGTGGTCACTGGTGAGTTGTATGTAAGCACAGCTTTTCTCTCACTCTGTAACAACTGGTACCTTCTTGAAAACTCTTAGTTTTCTGGATGCAAAGACTCACCTGCCTTGCTTGGTTTTCCCAGATGGTACCTGACAAGCTTGGAGAAAATGAGAGGGGTCCAGATGACCATCTAATCTTAAGAAATCCTTACTATTTGTTTGTATGTTTATGGATTATTTTTTCCCTTCCCACCACTGAATGAGTAACAACATCCTGATGAGACCAGACGTCAAATCTGTAGCAGTTGATGTGCTGTATTAGACAATATCACTGTGACTTTTTAATCAGAGGGGACTTTATACCCTCTGCCTTAGTGCTTCATAGCCTGGAAATACAAGCTGTGGAACTCTGATAACAGAAGCAGTGATTGGCTGCTGTCAGCATGAGGATGATTAAAATTGTGTGTGGATGTGTGTGCTTGTTCACTCCCTTTCCAGATGAATAGAAAATGAAACTCCCAAAGCCTTTTATGTAAGTGCATGGGTTTGGATTTTTTTCCCGTTTAAATCTGTGCGTGGCTGTGTGTAAACTTCATTCCCAGCTTCCTTTTGAAGATGCTTTTTAAAGAAAAGTGTGTGTTTTTTTGGCCTCTGAAGAGTGATCCTGTCTTCAGTTCAACACTAGACATGCCCTCTCTGCAGAAGATAATAGCTAGCAATTATTTTTTTTTTTAATGGGGAAGGTGGTTTCCAGTCAGTTTCTCCCATCTGTGATTTTCCTTGATGAAACAATGGCAATCTGCTTCTTCCAGCAGCCGAAATGCTGTGATTCTTTGACAGTAAATGTGTGGAGTGCTGCCTTGCACCTTGTAACACCCTGCTTTATTTAAGACACTGTCATGCTGGGCTGACTACTGTCTTCCCAGGAGCATTGCACCAAAGAATTATTGATGAGATGCAGCCTGGTCTGCAAAGTACACGTTTGCTATTAAAAACGTGTGCTTAACTATTGCTAATCGTTTAAACTGAATTTTGGAGAAGTACTGTCTGAAATCTTGGAGAAGTAGCCCCTCTGTACTTGGATAGGATCTCATTAAAGCATGAGCTCCGTGTCAGATACTGAATCTTCCTATGAATATCAAGAGTTGAAGATTGGTGCTTTAAGCAGAACCACATGAAGTTCTCTTGAAGGTAGAAGGAGCCCCCTATAAGAAGGGGAATGTAATACATGTCCTGGGCTCTTGTCCAACTCTCAGGTTTTTACTGTGTTGTTAAAGAGTGCTTGTTGAAATATTTGGATGAAAACCTGGAGGTTAGTGCCCTACTGATCTGTACATGCTAATTTGATTAGCAGCAGAGATGGAAAATTACTTTGGCCTGAAAAATTATGAGGGTAATTCTGTCTTTATGTTGGAGGATGCAAAGGCAGAACAAGGAACTTGAAGTACATTATTTCAAGGTCGAGTAGTCTGTTAAACCAGGTTAAACCAAGTAGGTTTTAATTAATAGAAAGTTTGAAAAAACAAATTGTGTGCTATTGTCAAGTATCTGTTGTATTTTTGCAAGTTGGAAAATACCCGTCCTTAAGTTCCCTTCATACTCATTACCACTGCTCTTCTTACTTGAGTTTAAGTGTAACAGCTGCTATCTTGGGAACCACTGAAGGTAGAAGCAGTTCCTTTATACCACTGGAGAACTCTGAATTCTAGCGCTTAAATAATGTAACAACTTTAGTGCAGCTTTGGAGGAGAACAGTTTAAAAATTGCTGCAATTGATTTTCTGGGTGCGTAGAAACAGAGAAAGCATGGTAATAATTGAAGTGGGTTTTTTATTTTTTATTTAAAATCGTTATTTCTTGAGCAGCTGCACTTTTTTTCACCAGTATTTTCAATTATTAGAAATCAGACACCATAGATTCTCTAGAAGCTTACTAATTTAATATAGATAAAATTATCCTCTTGCAGTGGAAGCATGTCTGTAGTCAGGAAGGTCCTAAATTTATCTAGTTACTTGTCTACTTATCTAGTCTATTGTAACTGTGGTCCTAGTCTGACTCACAAGCTTGAATACCGGTGTGGGGGAGAAGGCAAAAGCCCTGTAGCATGGGTGGGAAAGCATCTCCATGTAGAGAAACCCCAAATCATCAGGAAGGTACATTGAATACTCACTGCACAAATAGACTGAGTCAGCCAACACCTGCTTATCACGTCAAGTAGTGATTACATCATGACATAAATCACTTTTGTGCTATGAATACAACCAACTTGATAGGTTTGCCTATGGCTGCACTTAAGTGTGCGTGCTCAACTTCAGGGTTTTACTATTTCTGAGAGCACTGTATTTAACAGAGCATAGAGCTTCACGTGCAGCATATGTGGAGTGTCCTGCACTTGGACTGGATGGTGTTTTGCACTTTGCTTTCAATCCCACTCTGTTGCTTTTTGAATTGGTCATTTTATTTTATTAATTGATCCTCTTTGTGGTTTTGTTTCTTAATAATTTCTAGTTCTTAATTACAAGCATCTTCTGATGTCAGAGCAGTATTACACCCAAATGATTGGCTAATATAAATATTGCTGGATCAGGTAAATGAACCTCCTGCCCCAGATGTTTATGTTGGAACATAAATGTTGAAATATCCACTCCTCCTGTACTCAGCACTGGTGAGGCTGCACTATGAATGCTGTGTTCAGTTTTGGGCCCCTCACTACAAGAATGACAGTGAAGTGCTGGAGCATGTCCAGAGAAGGGCAACAAACTGGTAAAACGTCTAGAGCACAAGTCTTGTGAGAAGCAGCTGAGGGTTGTTTAGCCAGGAGAAAAGGAGGCTCAGGGGAGACCTCATCCCTTTCTACAGCTACTGGAAAGGAGACTGTAGCAAGGTGGGGGTTAGTCTGTTCTCTGAAGTAACAAGTGCTAGGACAAGAGGAAATAGCCGTATGTTGCACCAGGGGAGGTTTAGGTTGAATATTAGGAAAAAATTCTTCACAGAAGGGTTTGTAAAGCCCTGGAACAGGTTGCACAGGAAAGTATTTGAATCACCATCCCTGGAGGTATTTAAAAGATGTGTGTAGACGTGGTGCTTAGGGACATGGCTTAGTGGCAGTGCTGGGATAACGGTTGGGACTTCATTATCCTAAAGGCCTCCTTCAACCAAAATGTTTCTGGGATGCTGAAACACAGACAGAAATGGAAAGCCAGCATAAGCCTGCAAATGATTAATGGTCAGCTATTGATGATTATTTTGAATCTTAAGAAAAATGTTAGCTTAAGCAGTTGTTATAAAGCAAACCACTCTTTTATTAACATACATTTTACTTAGATCCATGGAATCACTGAAGCTAGATGAGTATTTCTGGTAGTTTCACTACAGCAAAATTTAACTTCTTGACAGGATTAAATGGCATGTAACCTTTGACACTTTGTGTTATCTGCTCCGATTACCTGCGTTTTCCATTTTAAAAATATAATTCCTATGAACTGTTTGTTGGTTTGTTTGTGTGGTGTTATGTGTAGGAGTTTTTTTTGTGTGTGTGTATGGTTTGTTTGTTTGTCTGTTTGTTTTTCTAAAAATGTATTTCAAAATACATTGTTACCTGTCTTTGAAATCCTGACGTTATGGAGGGCCATTCTCACATCAAGACCTGTCTGCTCAGATGGGGGATTTGCTTTAGGAGAGATAAAGAAATATGGGCATTTTGAGTATTGTTATTGTATGTGGTGCTGATGCTCATGTGCCCTGCTCTGCAGGCAAAGGATCAGTGTCATGAGTGAAAGCCATGATGCTCACTGAGTGTTGACAGCTTGTCATTATAGACAGTGTTTTCTTCCTCCTGGCTTATAGTTGAAAAGGTTTAGAAATGATCATAATCTCTTTCCTCAAGTGACTTGGAAGAATCATTTGGCTTTATTCTTTCCAGATTCAGGGAGAGAAGACACTCTGCTTTTTTGTTTGTGCTGAGTTTGCAGTTATTTTCCTGTCTCAGTTGAATTTTCTTAATGTATCCAAAATCATTAAGCTCCTGTAGAGTGAAAGAGAATATGAAGAAAAGGGGTGGTGAGGTGAGAGGAAGGAAGAAATGGTAGTTAAACAGGTTGGGGTTTTTCTTGGTTTTAGGTGGGGTGTTTATTTTATAGCATCTATTCCTGGTACATAGGAGAGGGTGCGGGTAAGATGAGATGACGATGAGTACATGGAATAGAGTATGGCATTTGCTCAGCCATGTGGCAAGAAGGAATTGGACATCTGCCAGTTCTTCTCTGTCCTTTTAACCGGGGCTTTAGAAGATGTTCTGTTTAATGCCCAAGTATGCATATTTTCTGCTCTGGGCTGATGAAAATTACATTAGTAAATGAGATCCAATGATATAAAAACAAACCCAAGCAAACAAGCCCCCTGTAGGGTTGCAGGCAGAGAGCACCCTTCGTCCTCTGTCATCAAAGGACCAGGGCTGTTTGAATTGGCTTCTACCTTTGTTTTGAGAGGTTGCTGTGGTGATGAATAACCTTTGCAGAGGGTGTGTGAGCAAGAGTGCGTGAGTGCCTTGGTTCTTGCATATAAAACAGTACTGTTGATCACACGGCTTCTCTCTCCCATACCAGATCATGTGTCCTACCAATGGACAGCTGGCTATTCCCAAAAATGAGTTAAATAACAAAACTCTTGTCTTAGAGCCAGTTATTGACCTGGTGGTTAATCTACTCATCACTTCCTGACTTTGTTTTCATACCAGGTAGCAGGAGACTGGGTGATGGCAAAGCAGTAGCTTTTTTCCATTGCTTGGAAGGGGAGTTGCAGGGAAGCTGATAAGCCTTATTTGCACAAGCTTATGACACCCGAGCTTTGTCTTATTACCTGCACTTGAGGAAGGATAGTGGGTAGATAAATAGTCTAACAAAGGTACTCTGAAGAAAGGAAGAGGAAAATTGTATTATCTGAGAGGGCTGGCTTTTTTTTTTTCTTTTCCTACCATTGCAAAGATTACATTTTCTATATTGAGGAAAAAAGCCTGGGGACCTGTGTTAGTATTGTTTCTTTTTACTCTCCATTTACCAATAAATACATCAACAAATGGTTATTAAATTTAGTGCAGCCCAAAATAAATGTGTTTTCCATACTAAGATATGAAAATCTGATATATTCACTGTGTGTTGATACAAAAGTGACTGTGAAAATTGGAATATATGTATGAATATTCTACATGAGACTTAACGTGCTTTCTTCATCAAGTCACAGTGTTACGAGTATAGTTTGATGGTATAGTTGTGCAAAGATGTTATAAATATCTCTTTTAGGTAAAGAATTACCTTCAAGAAGGTCTTGGAAACTTTATTTGTTCTTCCCATGTTAGAAAATAGTAGCAAGGGTTGGCAAGAATTAATTAGCACCTGAGGCAGCTGGAACATAATTTTCTGTCATGAATGTTACTCTTGTGCTCCATGTCTGTGAAGCTGCCCCATACATAATTTGTAGGAAGGACTCTGGGAAAAACCAAGTCACTCAGGTGATCTAGTGACCATGACAAATACAGCAAAGCCTAAAATGTCTGCCTTTGCAGCATAATTCCTGAACTTAAAACAAAAAAGGAAAGTATGAATTACTTGCTTCTGTGTCAGCTCCTCATCTCCTCAGAGACCATCGTAATTGGTGGTTTCATATGTGAGGCGACATACTTTGAAGGTTGTCTTGTTCTTCACTGTAGCCATGCTGCAGGATCAAAGAGGAAGATAAAAACATTTTAAAAGCAGTAAGGCCTCTCAGTATTTAAAGTGAAGGTGGTGAAGGCATGGAGTGTGGCCTTCTTGCACAACTGATGGGACTTCTTGGTGAGTTAGAGCAGTTGGGGAAATGACCTCCTCTCCCTCCAGCAGTTTATTGAGGCTCGTCATCTTTAAGTTTTCTGCAGCACAATTTAAACATGCTGCCAGCTCCCTTTAGTGGTTCAGTTAGTTAAAATCAACTTCATTAGGGAGTATTTAATTACATCTTTTAATACTTTATTTGGGCTCCCCACCTGGACTTTTGAGAACCTGGAGAATGCTGCTAATGGAGGAGCCAGCGTTTATAGGAATAAATTAATAGCAGTACCAGAGCTGTGCTTTTTACATCTGACACATTCTCCAAAGCCAAATCCACACCTCCTGTACTTCAAATTCATTTGTTCCGTTTCAGTTCAGTCTTTTGAAATATTTTGTGATGAATGAGTTCACAAGCCGGTGATCAGCAACAGCTGCTCATAGTCATGCTTTAAATTGAATCCATCTGTCAGTAGACTCCTAAAGTGTGAGTTTCACATTGGAGACCTGATTCCACCAGAGCAGTATCTGGGTGCTGCTTGCCAAAAAAACAAAAGAAAAAAAATAAAAAGAAAGTGTGCATGGATGGGTTCTGGGGTACTCTTGCAGTTTTATCTGTAGAGTTGTGATTTAGCCTTCTAGAGAGAAGAGCAAAGTGGCTTCAAGCAGTACTTTTGCACTGGTGTGCAGATTCAGTTGTAGGCTGAAATTAGGAGGTGACCTGCAGTTAGCTTTGTAGAAACTATATGCACTGCTTGCATTTTAATCCTGATGATGAACCCCATCACCAGCTCTTTACATTTATTTGCTTGTAGCATTGGGGCAGATTGATGCCCTTTAGGGGATGAGATGAAGAGGAAAAGTCATGACTTACTCAAATCAGTAAAAGAAGACAGTGCTGCCTTTTTTTTTTTTTCTTCCCCAGTACACATGCATTATTTCTTATTTTCATTTGTAACTAGAGGAGGGTGAAATGTGTCTACTTAAGCTGTTTTGCAAACTGCATTTAAGGCAACACTTGAGAGAAACATATGGCCATTTGATAACTGCATTAATTGTTCTCCTAATTTTATGTGGAAGCTTTGGTCCATAACATTCTCAGTAAATATACTCAGTGTGGAAACCAGCTGACTCATGGCCTGCAGTCCACTGGTTTTATCCACAGGTGACTTTTCAATTTTAGTCTCCAACCACAGAGACTACCCTTTTTCAGTGGTCAGATAAATGTCTTGGCAGTCTGCATAGCCTGCAGCAGCAGGAGACCTCACGCAGTGGGTGATGCCCACCCGTGCTTCTCTGTCTCAAGTTTTGCTGTTGCAGTCCGTGAGCATCCCTGCTCAACAGTGCAGCTACATTGCTGCAGCATTCCTAGTGTGGTGCCAAGCCAGCACTTTAATTAACGCTAAATTCAGTGCTGGCAGAAGCATTAAGGGGGGGGGGGGGAGCAGAAATACAACAAAGGAGAACAACCAGACTGGCTTTGTGAGGTTGTATTTTATGTACATCAAAGCTAGTATGGTGCCTTTGAAATGAAGTTTCTGCTGTTGCGGGGTAAAAGAAGAACCTCTTAGCTTTTCTTTAACATACAGAAAGCAGCGCTGTGTATACCAGAGCCTGTTATTGCTGGGTACCTGATAACTACATTTATTTATTTTTATATATATATATATTTTGTTTTTTAATGGAGACTCATGAATGTGTTCCACCTGGAGATGGTGAGAATTGCACACTGAATGAAGAATTTGGGTGGCTTGCATTAAGAGAATATGGCTGATGGGAGAAGTCCATACATGCTCTTTTTTTCCCATAGAGTGTATTCTTTTTCCTGCATGTGTTAGGGAATTTTAGCAGTGGCATTCCCCTACTTAAAGGAAGATAACACCATATTGGCAGCTATTAAAATACTTAATATGTGTTAAAATACAGTTATTAAGATCTGGCACTCATTTGAACACCCACTCAGGACTTAGGATTCTAAACATGCAGTTATCTTTAAATTAGCTGCAGACAACAGACTAAATATTTGGGCCTTCACCATTTAATCTAACAGGCAGTAAAAGCAACACACCAGTGAGCACGTGAAAAGCCTCGTTCTACAAATCCATCCCTCCTCGCTGGGAGTGCTCAGATCTCTGAAAATTGCAGGGTTCTGATGTCAACTTTTCAAACTTGTAAAGTTGGGCCTGAACAGAGATTTGGCAGGAGAGGAAAGAGGAAAACTTTTTTTTTTTTTTTAAAACCTTCTCAGACAGAGAAATGGAGATGAACATCAAGAGCGTGCTGAAAGGGCTGGGCTTCTCACCTCACGAGGAGATGTGTAGTGCCAAGACTTTGTGAAGAAGCTCAGGGGGTGTCTGTGCACAGGATCATCCTGTTCAGCTCCCATATCCTTCTTCAAAATCAGAATGAACAGGCAGGGTATACAAAGCCCACCACTGTGTGGATATTTGAAGAGGCAGCATCAGTATCTTGGAGGATTAGGAATGAAATTCTCAATACCTTGTCTAGACTGTACTGATCATTAAAGATTAAATGATTAATTTTTAAAACCAGGTTCTTTTCATTTGGCTTTTACAAGTGTTTTGCAGCTTTTTGTCACTATGGTATGCTTTAAGCAGAAAAGGTGATTGGTGTTTGTGTACTCCTTATCTTTAGTTTTTCACTTGAAACTAGATTAATAATGTATATTGTGAATGCCTGTGACTGAATCCAGGTTTAATGTACATATCACACAGATAAATTCATAGCATAAGCAGTATGAATAGTGCGGTGTAAAATTATTTTTCTGATTTGTGTTTTCAGGAGTAGTTGCAAGTAATGTTTTGTACCTGGTTTAATTTTTATCGTGTGCACAGATAGTGTTCTGAGAAATGCAGAGCTCGGAATGGGGTAAGGAACAGACAGTGCTGACTGAAGAGTTTTGCCATCTCCATCACTCACTGCAGTTCTTGGCGAAGGTCTGAAACTGTAATGGTTGAACCAGTAAGGATGTGATAGACAGCAAAACATTTTGAAATTGCTAGTAACCCAATTTTCATGTAGTACACCTCAGGAGATAATTCTGTGTCAGCATTATTACAGTTTTTCAATTTATATTGTAGCTATTATAATAGAAGCTGGAATATTCTTTGCTATCATTTGGAGATGGAAATTTCTTCTCTTCTATTTATTTATTCAGAAATTCTATATGGAAGATCTGCTGATGCATAGAAAAATGTAAAACTAAAAAGTTGTTTATAAGAATATATTGTTGCCAATGTCTTTACCTACAGGATTTCTTAATGTAGCCTAAGTTATAGATGGGAGTGTTTGGGGTTTTTTTTTTAACTTTCTTTCAATGAGTGAGGTGGAATACGATCTACTGTAAGCCATGCAGAATTTCTTACTAGTTTGTACTGCATCTAGAACAATATATTTAGAGGGAAAAATAAAAGGCTGTTCTGTGCTGTTTATTCACAGATTGTATTCCCTAAAAGCACTGTATAGTAGTATACTGTTTAACCAAATAGCGTCTGTCATGTAGTAGCAGTGAACTAAAGGTCACATTTATTTTGAAATATAAGTATCTAAACAGAAGTACAATTTTGGATATGTAAGTATCAAATTTATTTACCTGGAGACACTTTACTTTCTTCTCCTCCACAGTCATTTAAACACTACTGTGCTAAAGTTGTACCATGTGAAATTTCACTGGGCCGTATGAAATTCGCTTTCCCGGAGGTGTGACTGTTTTGGGTGTGCAGAAAAGCCACTGCAATTTGCCACTTTGCTGAAGTCCTCAACAACCAGCTAAATATTGAGCTTTATCTGCTTGTATTTTTTGAACAGACAGAAAACCATGTTCATTTCCTCTATACTTACTATCTAACTTCTTGTATTTGTAGGTGGGCAATATATCTTAAGTAACTAGGTAGCTGCCTTAGGAATTTTCTATAATATATATTATCTCTATAAAATAGAGATAATATTAGGAATTAAGGAGAGGAGTGCACACTTGTTGCAGTTGGTGTTGTGGTGCTTGCTGTTGGTGTCGTCTTTGCAACTGCCCACTCCAGTGTAGGTGCTACTACTAGTCAGTAATAGAGGGTATGGATGGCTGAATCATACTCTGCTATTTCAAAGAACAGCCACTTTCTTGCTGGCATAATTTACATTTCACTCCCCAGGTGCTCTACAGTTAGGTCAAGGCAAACCTGCAATACTGGCTTTTGTGGCACAGGCTGCTGTGTTTGAAGTTGGGTCTGTGACAAGGTATTGTACTTCTTACCAAGTTCCTTATGTCCATCTGATTTCATCCCTGTTGGTGTCCTTTCTGCAGCTATGGTATGCTCTTGATGTGGGTCTCAGGCAGATCATGTAATACAGGGCTGCATCTATGTTTTGTCTTCTGTGGTTAAATAGCATTTTGGACAAAGAGGAAACTGCTGTGCTACTTTCTTGGTAGACTTAACTGATGGAAAAATGGGGGTTCTGATTCAGCTGATAGCTTACACAGTATTGATATGTTCCTATCAAGATTGTGTTAAGTATGGTGACTTATTCCCCAAGGAGATTCAGGAATCTGTGAACTTTGGCATCTGCCTGTTTAGAGAAAGGTGCACCTGGTTGCAACCAGTAATTCCTGTAATAGAGGTGAAGTGCAGTAAAATATGCTCTGTATAGCAAATAAAGAAATGCAAATTCCTAATGTGAAAAGGGAAGTTCAGGATACTGGCAAGACATTGATACACCTGTACAATTTTATGGCATTGAACTGGCAGCAACAGTTGAAGGTTTTGGTTTGTAAAGAGGAAGGGTATGATTCTTTCTTCAGTTTTTATGCTGATCCTTCTGTGGGATCTGTCTCTGTCTAAAATTCTTAATGAAAGCCAGAAGGATAATCTGCTTTATGTTGTGGTCAACCATGGGGTGTTGGCTGCTAACAGATGCAAAATATTAAAGCAAATAGATCAGGCATGTGAATCATGGCTGTCTATTGCAGAGAGAGGCTCATTTTTTTTCCCCTTTTTTCTTGTCCCATTGCTTTTCTCATTAAATGTTGTTGACTTCTCCTTTTTGTGCATATGAATTTTTCTGATAGTTCTTCCAAATCTTTTTTGTATGCTTGAAAAGAGAATAGGACTTTTTCTACTTACTTATTATTGTTGTCTTCTTAAAAACACAACAAAGTGGGGGAAAAGCCTTTCTACCATATGACCATTTAGAGAAGCAGCATCTCATTTTAAACTAGTTCATTGCTTAATGGGTTGTATTATTTGGATAAAAAAGTTTAGAAAAATATCTTCCCCTGTGTTGTCACTGAAGGTGGTTAGTGACACTGCTCATCTTCACTCTGAAGGATCTTTTTTTTTTTTCCCCATCTCTTAAATGTTTTCAGTTAAACATGCCTCTTAAATTCATTATTGTATGGAAAAGACAATTAGTCAAGCAGCTGTAAGTCACAGTCCCCTTTACCTGTTCTGTTCCTCCAATTAGATTGCCCTTTCTGTACTTACCAGTGCCCTATCTGCATGGGTGTGGGGCGGGTATTGCTTTCTCTGCTCTTTCTTCACTAGGCTTATTTCCATTCTTTGCTGGCAAAGAAACTCTCATTATTGAACCATCAAAACCTTTCAGGTGCTGTTTACAACTTATTTTAGAGATTAGGTGATTGTAAGTGGGAGGAGTTCCTGAAATCTGTTATTCTGATGCTCCAGCTTTGGTTTGAGGAGATGCTGTCATCTTGGAGCTTTTCCTCGAAATTGTGCAGATGTCTTCACTTCCCAGGTGTTTTTAACCAGCCCTTTTAGTCTTCTGGCTTGGTACATAAGACCTGTGTGGCCTGGAAAAGCAAAGTTTTTGGCTGTGTGTGTCTTGTCTGACTTTCTGTTGTGTCCAGGATATGTGCTACCAGTCACTTGGTGTTCCGAGTTGTTTCTGTGCTCAGGTGTTAGGTGCTACATCTGCTGTTGAAATGACAGAGCATGACTGTGTGATATTGATAGAAAATGTGAGATGAATGTTATGGTGTACATAGGAAGCCATAGGAGTCATATCAAATTATATACTGCTCTGGATGCTCACAAAAATCTCTGTAGAAACTCCCTTTGACAAGTATGGTAGGGATTGAATAGGTGCAGTTGACATGATTCTGGTGTAATACCTGTTAGAGATTTTATCTGCTCAGTTTTCATTATCAACAGTATTTGAAAACATATGCTTTGAGATTTTTTTCAAACCGGACTAGAAGATATAATTCTGCAGGCAGCATTCATTTCCCTAGGAGTTCTCACTGCTATATGATCTGCTTTGAAAATTTAGATTTCTTTCTTTATTCTTTGAAGTTTCATGCTTAAAGAATGGTAATAAGTAGGTAAGTGTACCTTTTAAAACTTTTTATTGTTTGTGGTATCACAGCATAATAAAATTGGCCTTAGTCCTAGGGGCTTTGAAAAGACTGCAGTACTTGTTTAGATGCTTGCCTTGTAAAGCTGCTTTCTTTGCACTGGAAATGTACAGTGATTTAATGTTTTGTTGATACTAAATTCATTATTCCTTTGGTTAAACTACTATGAATAGCCATACTTCAATTTTCGCCTTCCCCTTTACAAAGGTATTCACTGTTGTAAAATTATAATGCAGTGGGTAGATGCTGCACAGAAACAGGGTAACCATTTACTTAACCAAGAATTCTTCTATATGCTAACACCCTTGGAAAACTCAGTGAAGATCTTGATAGATAGGAATTAATGATGGTCTACTATGAATCCACCTAAGGGGAAGAACGAGACACATCTTTCTTGAGACTATTGTTTCTCTACACGAGAGACCTGTTTTAGGGATGATATGTGCAAGTGGGACTGGGACATCTCTAAGGTGACAATGATTAGTAGTGTTGCCTCTGGTCAAGAAGTCCTGAAGCAATGCCTGCACTTTTTTTGAGCTGTGCCCATGCATGGCATTTGTGATGCTTGGTGGTGTTGCAGGAGCAGCTTTTGTTTCAGCTCAGAGCAAATCAAGTACCAGCATGTCAGTGGGAAGTAGGAAGTGCAGGACCTTTTCTCTGAGGACCTCTCTGTTAGTCTAACAGATAATTCAGATGTTTTCCCATTGATTTAGCACAGTCACTGGTTACACCTGTAACCTTTAAGTGGGAGTTAAATATGTCAATAGATACTGAAGATAGCCATTAATTTGGTAGGAGGGAAGAGGAGCTCTTTTTAAGAAGTAATGTGGAGCCATGGACCCTGGCCCCACTGGGACTGAGGAAGGAGGGGAGGTAAGATGACGTGCTGTTTGGAAAGGGCAAATAATGTCTGTTTGCATGAGTGTGGGACTGGGTCAGGCCCTGTCCCTCATGTGCCAGCAGGTCCATGCAGTGGCTCTCTCTGCAGATGTCGTATCCCTATCATTAATGTCTGTGTGTGTTACTGTGCTTATGGCAGAATGCAAACCCACTGTAAAGAGCTGAGAGAAATATGGGGCAGAACTTTTTTTCCTGCAGAAAAAGTAAAAATATACTCCAGATGCCACCCCTCTCCCTGGAACAAGTTGTGCAGGAGGGGTGCATGGGGACACAGGTGTCATGTGCCTGATATGGGGTCCAGCGGTCGGTCTCTCAACACAAATATTTTTGACCCCTCCCTTTTGTTTCAGTGGATATTGATGAAATACTTATGACCGATGCAGATAATGCCTAGGGAGCTGCATGTTTCATTTTATTTTCCTGTGTCCATGACAGTGACAAAGATGATTTTGAGGTCAGGTATTTCTTTGCTGCTTAATTAAGGGTCCTGTTGACGTTTACCTAGACTACCTTTCACCCATCTGTAGGGCAGTACTTAGAAAACGCCCTTTACCAGCCCTTATCTGCATGTTTAATAAAAGCTGAGGTAAAAACCCACCTTGTCTCTCTCACACGCCTACTTTTAAATCACGTAACACTGGTGACGCAGCGAGTTTTGCACTTACCCAAACTTCCTAAATCTCCCAGAGGCAACCAGGTGGGCAGCCAGTGGGGGTAGCCTGCGCCTCCTGCCCAAGAGCCTCCCACTGAGGACAAGGGTGGGTGGCAATTCAGGGCAGCCCGCTGCTGCAAGGGGCTCAGCTGATTATTTCTGCCTGGCTTGTTGCCTGTTTCCGTCTCTTAACGTCATTTGGGAAGAAGATCAAGGACCTAAAAGTAGGAAGAGTGCAGCTGCCCATCCCATAGAGACAAAGAAGAGGCTTATTGTCCCAAAGCAGGAAATAACATTTCAGTGGATCCAGGTACGTTTGCTGTTATTTTTCCATTTGTTGATTTTGTTGTAAACTTTGCCTTTTCTCTGTGTGGTTTGTTTGGTTTTTTTTTTTTTCCTTAACAGGAAATGGTTGAATAAAAGTACATACCAACACATTGTTAAGCAATGTGAAGGACCTAAGTCCAAAGTAACTTAGGACACCTCGTTCAGACTATATACCTTTCTGTATTACAATAATAGAAACTCTTTACAGAATGTATGAAAAACTTTGTACCCTGATCTTGTGAACTGCAGAGACAGGGCTATGGCTGGTCCACCTGTCCGCAGTCATGCTCAGTCATTTCCATAACGAGAGAGCTGATAATCATGGTAGTTTTGTTTTTGTTTTTCAAGTTCTCTTGCTGAAGAGAACTTTGAGAACCATTTCATGTAGTATATCCTTTACTGTTTGCAGTGAAAGAAACAGGGGTGTTAATTTGATTAAAGCTACCAACCGTTGCTTTCTCCTCAAACAACTAAATTGCCAAAGAGGACAGCAAAAAATTGCCACAGGATGAAAGGAAATCATACTCAAGTTTTGAGCAAGGTTTAGTTCAGTAGCTGTATGATTTGGCTGTTCAGAGATCGGGGGTTTGACAGTCCCTTTGTGCTCTGTGGCTATTGTCACAGGGCAGTGACTCAGAGATGTAAATGTTGGGCCACACCTATGTTGTCACCAGCTTTGGTCCTGCTGGGCACAAAGAGAGGAGCAAGTTGGGTCTGAGTGCCAGGCTGTTTGCTCAGACAGGAGGGCTGTAGGGAGGTGGGACAGAGGGATGCTCTCAAGCACCCTTTTCCTAGAAGGTAAGGTGGCAAATGGAGCAGGAACAACTGGAATCAGCCCATCAGAAATTAGTGGAGCCACACTGAACTGAACTGCAGTTCTTACTACACCATTTTGGCATTAGCTCTTTTAATTGCATTAACTTTTAATTAATTACTTTTTTTTCTGTATTTTTTTTTTCCCCTCAAGCACAAGATCATTCTCTTTGACCAGTTTGGCTTCTGAGTTCATTTGCTAGAAGCAGTAATTTCATCCTTCTGATGTCAGTGTGCTGTTGGATATTAGTGTTTGACCTTCAGTATTAGTCATCTAATTAAGGAGTGGGTTGACCATGTAGTTAGACTCTGTTTGACCAAATTGACAAGAAATAACTTTGTGAATACTGTTGATGCTGAATACAGATCACTTGAAGTCCTGGTGCTTGCAGAAGCAGCTGCAACTCTTTTTTTTTTTTTCACCTCATATTCAGCCAGCCCCAGGAATGAACTGATGGCTTTTTGCTCGAATACCTCATACTCAAAACCTGGTGCAAACTACACAGGAAAAAAAACCCACTTGTTTCACAGTCTACTTCTCACAGGGTGTTGTTTTCTAGTAGCTGATGGGATGTCCAAAAATACTGCTGTAGAATGATGTGTCTTCAGAAGGTTCTGTATTGGCATTTGGAGTACATTATTAAAGTATGAATTCTGAATTAGAAGCCCAGAGATAGTGAAGATTGAGGTTTTAATAGAAGAAGTGAAGTTGCTATTAATAGGAAATGTTTTAAAGATACAAATTGTTTTCCACTTCAGTTGAAATTCTACTGTAGCTTACTATATTTTTTTTTTTTCCTTAAAATTTGTAAATTTGCCTGAATATCCTCCAAATTTTTTTGGAAAAAACCCTATGCTTAGTCACTTTTACTCTCATATTAGTACTTCTGGTTTATTTTGTGCAGTTTAGTATGTTTAATATTGACGCTTTAATATTTTATTTTACAATATTTGTGTTTAAAAGGCTATTACTATTTTAACATCTCAGGAAACGTATTAAATTGCAAACAACCCTACCAGACATTTTTTGAGTGGATTTTTTTGAATTTTCTATGTATTTTTAAAATGCCTGAATCTTTAACAACTGTGTGCTGTGCATATTGAGTCGGATGCAGCTCCCCTGCATCTAAGTGCCTTTTAATGTGAATTCTGAGTACTCCTTGTGCGTAGCCTCCAGCAGCTTGGTGAGTGGTGATGACTGCTTCACATACTACACTGATGGCCGTTCTGCTTTTGGATTTTTTCTATCCCTCAGTTTCCTCCTCCTCCATACCTAGCCTCCTTTCCTGAAAAAAGTCAATGTCAACTCTCCTATATTTTAAAAATACTGTTCTTCTTTAGCACAGAGGAGGAATACTGCTCAGAGTTAGCCAGACTTAACTGAAACAGAGTTGCTGTAAGCAGTGTTTTTAATTATTTTCCTTTAGAAAGAGAAGTTTGGTTTATTATAAACACACATTGTGTGTGTTTATATACTGTGCACTGTTGAAGCTCTTACTGAGCTTCCAAAGACAAGTTGTGAACATGAGTCAAGGGAATGCTTTCAAGAAGCGAAATAGCATTTAGAGATCTCAACACATGGAAAAACTACACTCTTTTCTCCCTCTCTACCTCTTTTACCCCCCCTCTTCTTTTTTTCCTCTTTCTGAAAGTGTACTTTTATTTCCTTCTTGTTACTATGTTTTGTGTTCTGGGATTTACATTGGTGTATGGCACTGAAGAATACGTGCTTCAAATATGTGAAGTTTGAATTCCTTTCAATAAGTTATCAAAGAGAGTGAAACAGACCAAGCTATATTTAACACTTTGATCTCTATTTTATTTTTCTGTTTTACAATCACAAAACACTGAGAAAGGAAGGCTGTGGGTAATAGCAGCTATGAGTCTGAGGGAGATTAATATGCTCCTGGACATGCTTTGGAGGGGGTGTACAGTAGGGATGCTAGTCCATATTTTGCTTCCTTGTTACAAGCGCTTTTGTTTCAAAATGGTTTTGTTTATAAGGGTTACAAAAGCACTCCTAGAGTCAAGATGCACATGGCACTAGGAATCACTGGAATAAGTGTCAGTGTTTACCTGATTTGTTCTTGGTGAATATCTAATGTTTCAGCATCTTAGTGTGTCTTTATAGTTATCTAAATTCTGTCACTGTTAATTAAGCACTTGTTTTAATAAAAAGTCTGTAATTGGCATTTGTTTACTTTTATTCTGAAGTATCTTGCTGTACTTGGTTTCTGATTTATTTTATTTAAATATAACACCTGTGTATTTACTGTGTACTGTAAAGTGAAGATTATTTTACAGTATCCTGCATGGTTTTTTTTTTTCTTTTCAGAGATTCATTGGTTTAACAGCTGCCTAAAACTGATTGATTTAAACCCAAATGATCAATTTAAAACTGAGTACACTGAAGCTGTTGCTGCTGTCCATCTGCCTCTGCTTAGTCCTTAAAAACTCTGCTCTGTCAAAGGTATCAGTGGTTTCAGCTCTGCCATCAGCAACTTCTGCCTGCCTGAGTTTTTCATGTGATTTGCATGTATGTAAATCCATGTAGTTAGTAACTCCCAGCACGTAAAATATCAAGAGCATGAGGCATTGGCTGGAGTCTTAAACTAAAAGTTGATATAAAAGGAGAAAGCAATGGTAAAGGAGACATTTGGTGATTACAGTGGCTAATTAATAAAGCTTAAAGACAAGTCCCTCATGATGAGCCCTAGTCATGTTCTGGCTTAGCAGGGCTGGTTTATGCTGAAGTAGAGGAAGGATGAATAAGGGATGCGAAGCAATAAAACGGGGTTTTGCCTTTTCCCTGTGAGTCGGCACTCCCAGCTGGGGCCACATTGGATCCTTTCATTTGGTGCTTACAAACCTCACCTTTACTGTTCTTTAGTTTATCAGTTTTACTCATAATTTAAGGAGAGGAAGGTTAGTAGAAATACTGTGAATGAAAGTGCAGGACTACAGGCAAAATGAAGAGCACTGAGAAAGTCTAACTTTTATCAGCCTATCTAGAAGTAGGATTGGGATAGAATCTTATTAAATAAGTTTTCAAACTTAAGTTCTTGTTATTTTAAATGTTTTGGGATTTGTTGGTTTTGGTTGTGGGGTTTTTTGTTTTGTTTTGGGTTTTTGTTAATATATACCAATGTACTTGTTTTCCAGTCACCCATTCTATTCTCAGGAAAAACAGGGTATGCAAATATAAGTTGTGATGAAAGAGGCACGGAGGAACAAAACTGTAAAGGCACTCTTTCTTCTCAGAGAGGTTTTTTTTTATTATTATTTTTCTTTCCCCCTCCCATCTCTCTTTTTTTTTTTTTTTTTCTTTGTG
>JANIJG010003573.1:81515-91940 GCA_024611175.1 Megaceryle torquata
AGGTTCTGGCGTGTTTTAACAAACACAGATCCCAGTAAAGCTTTATGCGCAGTCATTTCAGAAAGCAAAAATTTACTGAGGGTTGGAAGTGCAGGTGGCAAAGTAACTTTTAAAGTGCAGAGAGGTGGATTTGAGGGGATTCTTAACTACGTGTGTAACACATTGCTTCATCACCCGATTCATCACCATGGCAAGTGAGCAGCTCAGGAAGGGGAGATAAAGATGACAATAGAGGGAGCTGCTTAGGGAGGTGGTATAAAAGATGACAGCTGAAAGATAGAATGGGATATAGAAACAAAAGTGCTTGTGTCCTTAATGTTTGTTAACGTGCTAGCTTAGCTGTGTGCTAGGTTTATATGGTGATTTGGGGTTCTTGATCTATGATTTTTACGTAGACTCTTCTATAGCAGAGGTTCGACACAGGGATGCACTTGCCCTCTGCTAAGCACCTGTCCAGTAAGAATCCATCTACTGCTGCAGTGTGTGGTATTTCATTTTAGAGTTGAAGGTAGGCCCCTTCCAAAGGGGATTCTCTGTTCCATTTACTAAAAGTCTGTATAGCTACAGGCTAAGATACCGCACCAACAGCAGCAACATGGCACTGTTGGTATAGTGATGCCCCACATTGCTGCTTTTAGGTAGGACTCAACCAAAAAAAAAAAAAAAAATCTCAACATGCTGCTGTGTGGATAGATGGGCTTGTGTGAGAGCTGTTTAATGTATTTCTTTGTTGTACCATATACATGTGATCTAAACTGAGGCCATCCACAATCACAAAAGCTAGTTGTACAGGAGGTTGGTTTAACAGGTACCAGGTTATGCTCATCAAGCCCAAACAAAGAAAAAAGTAATGAATTCAAGAGAACACCTGCTGATTACACTCTGAAATTTTGCCTCTGACTTCTACCTGAGTCATAAGAACTAGCAAGGAAAAATACTACTTAGTGATTCCTTCTGAAACAAGGAGCCATATGCTACTACTGGACAATGATAAATATAACAGGACTGGTATTTCCCAATACCAGTCTGACACTTGGCTGCTGACTGAGAACACATGCTTGCAAAGTCTTGTGTGGGAGAAAGGAAACTTGGAGAGAAATAGACTACCTCCTGTAGGGGAAGATGTGTTAAACCTCATGATTCTGGAGGTGTAAAAGAAGCCAGATGTAAAAAGTTTCAGAAAGGTGTAATGTGGCAACCTGGATCAATGAAGTTGAGCTTGATGTGAGGCCTCAAAGGACCAGGGATAATCCCAAACCTGCCCTGGGAAGGCTGGATAGAAGTGGTTTTCTTGCATTTTGAAATAGTGGAATAGTGATCTTTTCCTTCTATGGCTCTTTCTCACCAGAATGCCCATTTATTTATAACCGTCGTTATAATTTATGTCGTCATATTGATATAATTAAAATAAGTTGCTATAACTGTTTCTGGTGTGGAAATGTTTGGATCGTATACATACACGAGCATATGCTGTGCAGGTGGTAGCCTTACTTATTACCAGAGAGATGGATTTTAAACAGCATTTTTCCTATACCAAAATGTTACGTCCTAGGCCTGTGATTGCATCAAGCCTGCAGTCTTACTGTCTGCCTCTTGGTACCTTTCCTGAGATATATCCTCAGGTTGCACATGTCTTTAGCAGCAAAAACAGCTGCCTTTATTATCAGAGTGAAGAACGATGTAGCAATAGTAATAAATAAGCATAGGAAGGTGAGCCAGTGGGAGAAGCCTTCTCTTCTCTCTCCAGAGCTACCTTGGCTTGTGGGTGAGCACTGTCAGGATTCAGTCCTGGACTAGAGACAACTCTTATGAGTCCCAAGGCACATTGGCTGAGGAGCTACTGAACTCATGATAGTAGTGCTGACATTCACCTGATAAGGACCTAGCCTGTTGTGCCAGGTTAACTTGAACCCCATGTAGTTCTTGCAGAAGCTTGGCATAACTAAAAGACTTGAGTCATGAAAAGCCATGGCTTTGAGAGAAGTTGATTTAGTTTATTTTATTATGTGCCAAAAACTCTATTTAAATAGTGTCTGGCTTGAAGATGCAACAGAGAACAGGTTCCTATTATCTCCTTTGGCACCATTTTAAGACTCTTTCAATGTAAAGAAAGTATTTTGTTGATGACAACCATCCTCTTAAACCAGAAATGTTGAAGGAGTGGAAAGCTCCAACTGTCAGTGTCAACATAAACTTTTAGTGGATATGTTTCTGTTCTCTGCCCTATGTTTTTTTACTCATTCTTTGGTTGTGTGAAATGAAACTGAATGGATCTGACATATCACAAACACCTACATTGTTACTGGCACAAATTAAGTGGTTTTAGTAACAGATTTTTAGAAGAGATATGACTTAGTAATGCAGTCTGTGTTCAGTAAAATGAACAGTATATTGATGTGTTTACTAATCCAATGAGGCTTTTTTTTTTTAAGAAAAGAATATGGAAAAAAGAATATATGGCAGAACTGCTTAGCTAAAAGATCTACTGCTTGGCTTCTTTATAAAAAAATTCAGGCTTGATATAATTATTTTTGGGTAGACTTTCTGGAAAAAAAAATGGCAGTGTGACATAAAATAGCAACACTGAGCTTTCACTGAGAGGCTAAGAAAGACACAGGTGCTTCCAGATGGAAGTATGGGGTATACTATATTTGATTTAAGAGAAATAGTTGGCTTTCAGGGGCTTCAGGTCAGATAATGGTAAGAAAATAGTGGTGATGTATTTTGCCTCCGAGTCCTAGGAGGCTCTGGGAGCATGTCATCTTTTCTTGTTTCTTCTTCTAGAGGCTTCCTTATCTCGCTGACTTTTAAGTTTCCAAAAGGCAGGCACTGTTACTAGTTATTATATGTATTGTCAAAATACACTCCAAAATATTTTAAACACTCACTTTCGAGCATATGCTTCCTCTCCTAATGTTTCCTTAATAGTTTCTAAAAAGTGGTAGCTTGCAAACTTGAATGCTGAGAACTTGAGTGGCTTTTTGCTTTTCAGTCACTTAACTAACAAGTCCTATAAAATAAAATTTATTTGTATTCTGGTAGTATCTAAAATAGTTTTTCTGTGTATGTTGTGTAATTTATCTATGTGGTGTTGTATTTCATTCTGTGTACTATACCTGCAGTTTATACATGTGGCATTGAGCTTGGGCAGTGAAAACTGCTTGTTAAATCTTCTATACCAGTAATGCTTGCTTACTGATTTGTCACTTTAGTTTTCCCCCTTTTTTAGGATTGCTTGCATCTGGAGAGTTTTACAAAGAAAAACTGCAGCTCTTAAATCTGGAAAGTGCTTGTTTAAAAGTAGCTTTACAAGGCTGGAATTTCTCTTTGGCTCTGGATTAAACATTTCCCAATCTTGTAGACTGATCTCCCTTCCTGAGTGTTTTCACATCATAAAGTTTGTACAGAGTGAAGCATGCCCTGACATTGTCTCTGTGTCCCATTACCTGTTACTGAGTGGCGCGGCAAGAACTGTCCAGATATGTAATTGAAAATTAATGAACTTAGCTTTATATAGAAGACAATGGTATTCAGTTTGCTATATAACAATAGCATTGATATCCTGTTTCAAACAAGCATGAAAGTACTAGGACCTTATTTATCTCACTAATCAGCAGCAATCACTCTTGACTGCACACCAGAGGCAGATCTGCTGAGTACAAAGGTGCCGGTTTTATGTTGTTATTTATCAGACCAGAACTGCTGCCTTACTCTAAAGCATTTATTTTATTTATTCTGGAGATGAGTACTCCTGGAGAAGAAAAGTATAAACCCATTTGAGGAGAAATAGTATTCAGATAAAGTGCTTCAAACCTGCTTTTGGAAGTTACTTCCTTTATTTTCTCCATTCTTTCAATAATAATCAAATAGGTTCAAAGAAACTTTCTGTTCAAGTCATCTGTAGTGCTACCCTAGAGCTGTTGGTAAAGTACTTGTGGTAAAATACCTGTAGGGATGCACAGAAGTGAAGCAAGTTAGAGTTTAGCCCAAGACCAGCACAGGGTTTTCAGGCATTTTGTTTATTCCGAACTTTGTTAGTTACCTTTTGTATACGTAAAATATATTGACTTTTATTTTTAGCATTTTTGTCTGTGGCCAGAGCTATGAGAGTGCTGGGCACTGTTAGCAAGCACATGAGAAGATGCAACTGAGCTGTAAATGAGCAAAGAGTTATGAGGGAAAGAGGAAAACACAGGGAATTAATTATATTAATTGTTATGGGTGCTGTAAGAATTTGGAATTTAATGTTAATTGCTGAAAAGAATAATTGCAACCAGTTTCTAGATAATGTTCTAAAGAATGTTTAAAATGATGCTTCAACATGAGGATAGGTGTAGGGGACGAGAGAGGTAAAATAGGTGCAAGAGTAGTGAGGTGAGTTGAGCTGGGCATGGGTTGATGCAGAGGTTCCTGGGCTGCTGCTGAGTACTGGGCTTGCAGTCTCTTGGGCACCACTTCCTTTATGTTATTTAATGTATATACTCTGTGGCTTCTGTCCTGGCTTTGTATCTTTGAGACATACCCCGAGTCTAAAGGGCACATGTGGCATACAGTAAAAAATTAAAATTAATTTGAGATTGTCTTCTAAGGGGAAAAAAAAAAATCAATACAAAGGTAAAGATGCCTGTCAGCAGGATAAATTGCTGAGACCTGACTATCCAGAAGTTTGGAAGTCACCACTCTAAGGTGTTAAGAAGCTGTCTGAACTCACTTTTGAACTGTTGATAGCTTGTTCTTATGGAGGACGGAGACTGTAAACAGCAAAATTACAAGTAAACAAAACCTTAAAAGTGATCTGCAAATGATTGAAGTGATTCGTGTTCAGTTAGCAACATATGGGGCTGAGTGAGGGAGTATGTGAAGTTAGAAGTGAGCCTACGCCATCCCTTTACTTTCGTCTGTTGGTTGGTTTCTGTTTTCTTTCAGTAGTTTGATGTTTTTGAAATTGTTCATGCTATTGCTTCCTTGATTTGCAGGAAGGGATTCTTTGGGAGGGCTCAAATACTTGTTCTTGGAACTCCTGCATCTTCTTTTAAGTTGCTGGACTTAAGTGTTTTTAATCAAGTTGGCCTTGTCTCCAGAATATGACCTTCGTACTTAAATAATGAATCAGTGTTTTAAAGACTATTTTCTCATCTGCACTGACCTTCTCCCACCACCAAGGTCATTCAGCTGTACTGCAGAGAGGAAGTGTGGAAGGAAAAATGTTTTCAGTTTGCCAGGAACCACTACAGAGCCACTAGGGATTTTAGCAGTGGGTCATTTTAAGCACTGTTATTTGTTAATATACCTGGAATTTGCTCAGAATATTGTTGTTGGAGAATATTCTTGTCTTGGTAGAGAAGCAGTTACTCGGTTTTCTAGTATGGTCAAAGTGTGAACAGCAGACTTTGTTCCTATCATTTGGACACAACTTCTAATGCAGACTGCTTTCAACACTATCCTGAGTGACCATTTTCAAGTTTGTTAGCTTAAAATGGTTCGTTTCTGCGTGTGGGAATCGTGACAAACTGTAGCACAGCATGGTCAAACCATTAAATAACGTACAGCCTGTTGCACTTGGCATAGCTCCTTATTGTAGCCTCAGTGTATAAATACATGTCAAGGCCAAAGAGGCAAAGCCAAACATATTGGGGCATATTTAGGTGCTGGAGTATTTTTTTTTAATATATTTATATATGCACACATACATGTGTGCGTATGTGTGTGCGTGTGTGTATATATATCTCTATGAATCATGCTAATCCCAAATGATGACATCAGTTTACAGCCTCACAAATTGTTTGTGCTAGTTAGTAAATGATCTTTTTCTGTGCTGTGTTCTAGAAGACAGAGGTTGTTGCAACTCAATCACTCTTCTCCCCCCAGCCCCATAGTGAGGCCTCGGTTAAGGGCAGTGTATAAACAGCTGCAGCAAGGCTGTTGTGAATCCAGATGTCTTCATGAAGTGGAATCTCTGGGTCACTAGGGACCATGCAAGCCATACTAAATGTGTTTGCAGGAACCTCTCCATGTGTTAACCAACTGAGCTGTGCTTCTGTCTTCCAGAGAAATGTTCTGTTGACATTTTGCCATAGTCCTCCCCTCCACTCCCCCACCCACCTTCCTCCTCTGGGTTCTTGCAGCTATCTGTCCATGCTATGCTGCCTTCTCCTCAGCCTGTTTGTCCCAAAAACAGGTTTCCTAAAATGCTGTTGAACTGCATTTGACTTGTAGGTCAGCAGCTGTGCTCTTGCCAAGACTGCTGTTCTTGTTCCCATTCAGATGTAACAGGATATAAGCATGAGACCAAAATTGGAGAGTGCATTTTACTGGTGTTCAGGAGCTATTTGTTAATCACTTGCTGAATATCTGGTGACTATTGAGGCATCATGGTGTACTATTCATAGTTCATATCTCAGTCTAACTTCAAAGTTAGCCTTGTTTGGGTCATTGAGCTGAGACTAGATGACCTTCAGAGATCACTCCCTCACTAAATTATTCTGCAATTTATACCATGATATAAACATAGTAGAGTTAAGGAGATGTTACAGGCAAAAGAACTGGTGGGCATAGCACAGAATTGAGAAATAATAATAGGCTAAAAGATAGAGGGGAGTTAAGCATTAATCTCTGGCAACTCAATAGATTTGCATAGGCTGGTATTCAAAGGGTCTTGATAAGCCACTATCTAATTGATAGCTCGTAGAAATAAAGGTCTATGTATATCTTTATGTTTTTTTTTTTTAATTCTTAACTTCCTTTATAAGACAGCTAGACACAAAATGTTTACTACCGAGGCTACATAAGTAGTGTGTGTGTGTGTGGCAGGGAAATCAGGGTATAAAAAAAGATTAACTTGCAGGGTTTTTTTTGTCACCCCTGATGGGTCATTAACACGCTTGTATTCCTTTATGCCCATTTAAAACCAACTCACTAACATCACAGTGATCCCACAAGATCCTCACGAGAATAAAGCTTTCTGCAATAATATATTGTTTTACTGATAACATTTGTGTGTATTCACTTTGCAGTTGACTTATGTTACTTAGTCATTTAACTTTTATTCCTCATATAACCAAGCATTTGTTTTGCTACTACTATCATCACAAAGTGTAAACACCGTTGCTTGGCTATAATGATATGTACCCTCCTAATATGGTTATTCCACAAGTGGTGATTTGTGGTACAATATGTTAACAACTAGAGCATAACAGCACTTTTTTCCTTGAAGTTGAAGAATCATATGATTTTAGAACATGAACAATAAATACAAATCTGAAATGGTACAAATACCTGCTTGGAAGAAAATCAATCCAGGGCTTATGAATGTTTTATATGTTGTGATATTCAGTCTTCATTATCTGAAACACTGTTATTTTCAGAAGCCAAGTATTGACAATTATGCTCTTTTGGCTTGTGTGATTAATAACTGTATTACACACACCCAAATCACCTGGATTTTTTTCTAGATCCTCTTTGCAAATTATCCAAGCCACCATCACTCCAGGAAGCTTGTGAGGGAGCTGAGCCCACTGATACAGGATGCTGACATAAATCATGCCACGGAGGGTCCAGTTATTGTCCTGAACTATGCCTTAATTTGAACTACATTCATCATTGCTCCCATGATAAGCCTTTCTTCCCCTCTTCTTCTTTTGTTTTCCCCTCCTTCTTCTTCTTTTGTTTTCCCCTCCTTCTTCTTTTGGTTTTTGTTTGTTTTTTTTTTTTCCCCTTGCTGTCCACAGCAAGAGAGAGAGAAATAATCTGTTTCCCTATGGAGTGGGAGATACATATCTTTAGGGCCACAATGGTTGCTGAAATAAAGCTACAAATAGAGGTATCTGGGAGGACATCTAGTCCAAGATGTAGAGTTTAACCACCAGCTTCAGATTGTCTTGATCACTGGGGGATTGTGGCACATAAGTCCTTCTGCACTACTGGGGGCACCCTCTGTCTGTGGTCAAGGTCCCTGACAGTCCTCTAGATTGTTTTGTTCTTTTCACAGTTGATGCCAGCCAGTACTGCTGCGCCTGATCCCAGGTGTATTGTTTTTGAAACCTTAGTATTTGTGTGGCTCATTGGGAGTGTGCTCTTCCTATTCCTCCTCAGCATGCGTCTCTGCAGAGGAAGGAGCTCATACCTTCTGCTCTTGCTGCTCTGGCCTCTGTTGCTCACCAGTGTCTCCCTGGCACTGGTGCCAGCAACAGGTGTCCATGCTGGCACTTTGGGAGAGGATGCTGCAGTGGAGGACGGCTGCGTAGGTGGGGTTGGCTATGTGGGTTCACAGTCAGCATCATCCAAATGATGATATGATCCATGCAGTGCTGGCAGGCTTTACAATGCCAACTTGTTGGGTGTTCTGTGGGCACAAAGGTCAGCAAAGTGGCTCTGACTTCCTTAGCATGGATGAGAGTGTCAGCTCCTGATGTTCTGGAGAGCTTTTGCTTTCACAGTTCACTCAGAGCTGCTGGTATGTTCTGAAAAACATCTCTTATTTGAAGGCTCGGTGAAGAGGCTGACAACTTAATGTCAATTCTTCTTGTTTTGCAACCTATCTCCCCTTCTTAAGCAGATATTTATTCTCTGTCATTTTTTTTCTCACTGATAAAGTCCATCCCATGGTGTTATGTAAGGGTGGATGTCTCTTCCTCCTCGCCTTATAGCTCTTATTGAGTGCTGGTGATTGCACTACAAAAATAGAAACTGGTGATTTATATCCATTCTTGTTAATAAACAACCTTGAGACCTAGGCTTTCAGGAACTAAACTGTAAATTATTAAACTTTACATTTGTGGAACCCTCACTCAACTTAGGGTGTTTCTAAGTGTAATCTTGTAACAATTAACTTCTCATTCCTTATCCGGGGAGTGTGGTTATATGAGGTGGTCAAAACAAACAAGTAAAAATTAAATGCTATGCATGTCTTTTTATGTACACAATACAGCAAATACTGCACAGAGTCCAAAATCAAAAGCTGATGTAACTGCAGAACAGCCATGCTTTAGTTCCAATGTGGCCTAGCAATCTAAAACAGGAGGAGGTTCTCAAGTTTATTGATTCATAGAATCATTAAGGTTGGAAATTACCTTCAAGATCCTCAAGTCCAACCATCTAAATATTATCAGGAACACTAAACCATGTCCTGAAGTGCCACGTATAGATGCTTTTTTGAACACCTTCAGGGATGGTGACTCTACCCCTTCCCTGGGCAGCCTGTTCCAGTGCCTTGCCACTCTCCCAGTAAAAGAAATTTTTCCTAATACCCAACCTAAACCTCTCCTGGTGCAACTATAGCCTATTTTCTTTTCTCCTATCACTTTATCCTATCCCAGTTACCTGGGAGAAGAGACCACTACAACCTCCCTTCAGGTAGCTGTAGAGAGCATTTGAGTTTTGTTCTTGACCAACCTGATACTGGCAGTTGAGATTTTTTTTTTTCCCCTTCATATCTAAAGAAAAGGGCATGCAAAGAAAACATGGGATGGTGTAATTTTTCAAATTTACCTAGTGGAGGACTGTAAATTCCTGAAAAGATTAACCATACATTCCAAACTTTTTTTTTTCCCCAAATTTGGAGGATTCAAAGAATGCCCATCATCTCTCCATCTCTCCTGGTTTAGCTTTTTTTTGATTGGACAAGTCCAAATAGTATTTTGTGCATTCTAGGCACACTGATCTGTGAAAAGCCATGCTCATGTTACTTAGTGTGGGATTTAATCCTTGGAGCAGATTGTGGTGAAATAAATTATTTACTGAGGCATTTGGTACCAAGTGTTGAAGATGACAAAAACTTGCAGCTGACTGCTCTATGGCACACACAAATATTACTCATGCCATTATTTTTTTTCTAAGAATCATCTTGGTGCATGAAAGTGCCTTTATTCTCATGAAATTGATTCTTTTTTGGAATCGGTATTGAAGCTGGGCAATTGCTCTATGAGTCCTTCAAAGGAGGGGAAAAAAACCCCAAAACTGTAGCTTTCATTTGGAGAGAGACTGGTTCCCATCTCACGATACTCTTTTTCTTTTTAGCTTGCTTTCACTTCTATCTCATGCTGTCAGTTAGCCTGTGTCATAGTGGGCTTGTAACGATTACCTGTGATTTAATATCTATTTCAGTGTCCAGGCAATTTCATGCTCAGTATACTGTCATGACTTTAACCCTTGTATCCTGCTTCTAAATATTTCTTAAATGTCTTATCCATCTTCTAACAGTGTTCTATTATTCTTGCAAACTGTATGCACTACTTTTCTCTGTTTTTGTAATTTGATTTTTAAGTATTGAACTGTTGATCCAAATATTTCTTATATTAGCAATCAACTTTCAAGTGTTAGGTTTCTTTGTGCAACAAGACAGGTATTGAAATTTAACAAGGACTAAAAGAATAAAAAAAATAAAACCCAAACCGCCTTAGTCTCACTTTATTTTTCATTCCCCCCCCC
>JANIJG010003574.1:14907-34516 GCA_024611175.1 Megaceryle torquata
TTTGTCTAGCAGAGCTCTCCTTATCAATTAAGCAAGCAAGTGGTTTAGGACTACTTAGCTTGATTTACAGGTATTGGACACGTTGAAAAATAAGTACTGATTTCCAAGGAGATTAAACAATGCTTCAACTATTTTCTGATGGTATTTGCTCCCATTCTGACTACCTTTTGAAGCTTTTTTTTAATACTTTCTTTTTTCCCTCTTTCATAACAGTCTTTCTGCAGTGTGTTCTTGGGTTGTATTGAAATCTGTGATCATGAAAATATTTTGTGATGCCGTAATCACATTTAAATTTACATTAAATTTTATTCTGACTTATTCTGTGAGTTGGTTTTGCACTTTGGCAAAAAAAGCAAATTTATACACACTTAACAAAATGTCTCAATCACGCAGGTGATGTGCTGCTTAGAAATAGCTGTAATTGAGAACAGTGTAATATGAATGTACAGGCTTGGATTGCTGAACACTGTAGACTTATGTAACTCCATTAGAGCCAGCAAGGCAAGTACAGAACAGCTGAGCATTTCTCCCAGAAATAGATGTCGCGTAGTAGCCAAGTCGGGGATTACACGCCAGGTCATACAAAGCAGTAATGTTGATGTCTCCCCAGTGGACTGGGGAAGTAGCCCTGTACCATTTGATTTGTAGTAAAGAGTGGTGCTTCACTTGTCTCCAGCCGCTTCTCAACTTTCCGTCAAGGTCTTTGAGTCTACTTTTTCCCGTTGTAAAATCTACTTTGGTTTAAGATCATTCTGGGTTGTTTTACTCATGAAAAGTAGTAAATTGAAGCTGTCCAGTAGGCTGTCCATCTGCAGCATTCTCAAATGGGCATCTTGGGCATTAGTTCTAGTCAGTGGCTAAGTGTTACTCAACTAAATATCCAACCCATGTCTCACAGTCCTGTGTTATCTTCAAATGGCTCTTCCTATTTAATCTGTATTTTTTGTTTGTGTGACATCATCTCTGCTTTGCTGAGTTTTTGCCTCAACTGAAGACAGTCTGAAAATTGTGTTCTGTTTGGGTGGTACAGCACTTTATCTGTCTGTGTAGCCTTAGCCAGGCCACGGTTCTTTTAAGTCTTTTCTAAAATGAACTTGTATTTCATCAGTATTTGTTCAGTTTGTTTTCTGAGTAACTCTGCTATGAAAATATCAATTAGAATAGTTCTCAGGATATAAGGCCTGCATGTTGTATCTGGTATTTATTTTAGTTTTTATCTAGTCTTCTATCTTCTCCTTGTTGTAGCAGGAATACCAACTTCACCTGTTCCCTAACCTGACAGTCTAAATAGCGTATTGGCAAGTAATTCCCCCCCCTTCCATCAACCATCATATGCCTTCCATAATTAATTTCTGCTTTGTTTCCTGGAAGGAAAAAGCTGGATTATTTTGTTGTTGTCGCTGTTAATTGTGTTTTGGTAAATATTTGTAAGTGGCATCTGCCATTATTTCCTCTTTCTTCTTCCTCAGAAACCTGGGTACAGTTATCTTATCTGGCACGCCTGAATTCATCACTGGTACAAATTCCTTTGCTCCATCATAAATTGTTGGCATAAGGAAAATACTCCATTTGTCCATTTTCTGCAGCACATCCAAGGATACCCAAACAAGAGAGAGAAAAAAAAAAGAGGAATGTCTACTGACTGTAGCAGGATGCTGTCTGTTCTGCAGTGGACCCCACACATCTAGTCAAAGGTGTTGCTCTACTGAATTATACGGAGTTTCCTCCAAGTATGTCAGCCTCACATATGCACTAATGTCTCTGACAAATCTCCTTTTGCCCCCCTAAGGTAGTACTTTATTGGTGAGACCCGATCTTGGAGACGCTTGGCTGCTAGAGCAGGAGGAGCAACAGGGCATGACTGCCCACTCTGCCCATTGTACTGGGCAAACAGTCTCTCAGTCCACCAGTGACTGCTAAGATCCTTTGGAAGGTAGCATGTTCTTGTGTCCCAGCTCAGATCCTTTGGAAGGTAGCATGTTCTTGTGTCTCAGCTCAGATCCTTTGGAAGGTAGCATATTCTTGTGTCCCAGCTCAGAGACCTGAGGTTTAAACCATTTTGGACTCCTGGCAGCAGACTGCATTGGTGCTGAATCTATGAACCCCAACTCCCCGTTGTTGCCCAGCATATTGCTTTATAAAATGTGGTGCAAGTAAAGTGCTCCTTTTGGGAAGTCTTTGATTGCAGAGTTCTCAACGGCAGTAGATTTACCTGCTGGCATGCTTTTGTTTTCTGTTATCTGATTGGCATGTTAATGGCCTGGCTTTGGAGAAAGATAGAGTATTGTAACATAAAGCTCCTGATTAGCTCCCAGAAAGCCTCTTGTACGTTGTCTGGTACAGCTGCAGGAGAAAGGAAAAAGACAAGAGTGACTGAATGGGGCACACTGGCCGTTCTGTCCTAGTGCCGAGACTCGCTCCGTGTCTGTTCTTCAGATAAGGGCATTTCCTACCCCCCAGTTCATTTAGCATGGCATGCCTTTTTCTGACAATTAAATTTTCAGATATAGGCCCTTTAATCATTTATAAATATGCCGAGCTGTAAATGCAAGTGAATCTCTTCAACCTGTGGAGTTTTCAGGCAAATACTTAAGAGGTGTTATTTCAGTGTGGGTCATACACAAATAAACACGGGAATGTTTATAAGTCAGGTAGTTAATGTGATATTGATCTGTGCTTGAAAGTGAAAACCGATTGTTGATTGTTTTCATTCAAAGGTTGAATGTTAGATAAAGGTAGAAATAGGTTAATGTTCTGTTCCTGGAAAGAAACTATGCTGGCATCATTTTCTAAATAGTTAATTGCAGACAGGTGACATTAGTGATTACTTTGGAAAGTTTGTTGCTATAATAAAATTAAGTATTTGTTTTCAGGATTTCGAAAGGATAGTGTAATAAATTTTACTTAGGCATAAAAAGAGCAAATGCATGAAGACTGTTGAAGAACTAGAAGATATTTTCATAGTAAATTTTCCTTAGACCAGCTTTCCCGAGGAGATGATATTGGCAGGGGACACTATTTACAGCTGCAGACCGTGTTTGTCTCTTCGCTGCTCATCATGCTGTGGCCCTAATGCAGTGGCCCAGGCACTTAAGAGGACTTGCAGTGAACCAGATAGCTGAAGAAAACGTGCCTCCCTTCAACCTTTTCTGTCATGTCTAAGCAATCCTGGCCTACAGTTTAAGTCCCATTTCTGCTGCATTACCTGCAACACAAAGGACTGGATTGGCAAATTTTCAGTGCCTTATGTAAGGGAACCAAAGGTCTTTCTAGATAAAGGGGTATTTTTTACTTTTTAAATAAAATAAAAAAGAGAGAGAGATGGGCATACGTAGGTTTTGGTATTGGGATTTTGGTTTTCTAATAGATAATACGCCTTTTTAAAGTGGGATTTGAGATTTAGCAATAACTTGGTTATCCCCCATTAAATGCTCTTAGCAGAATTGTCTCTCGTTTACAACAACAAAAAAAATCTTTGAAGTTGCATTTTTTTAATAGGACTTATTAAAAATCTTCAGAGCTTATCTTGTGGTGTTCAATGGCTGTCTAGCAGTGCATGAGAGGAAAAAATGCTATGTTATAGTTGACTGTCTAATTTGTATGTGGTAATGCATTTCTAAGAATATACTCTGGTTATCAACAGCTTTTCTGAAAGACAGTTTTAAATAACTGAACTATTTTTCTGTACTACTACATTTTTATAATGTACTAAGGAGTGGAAATCAGTCCAATAAAACAAAACTTTCTGGGTTTAAAATTATAGTGTGTTGGTTACTGTGTTGGTTATTATTATTCTATTTATTTTTGTCTTTTATTGATCATAACACGTAAATCTTAAATGTAACATAGTTCTCATCATTTGACATTATTTTATCAACAGGAAGAAAAGGGGGAAATAAATACAATACCCATTGTAACAAAAAGTATGGTGATTCTGGACTATAGGAAAGGATACATTCCTACATAAAATTAGTTCTTAATACCGGGAAGTTTTTTGATGTTTCTTGTTGATGTCATAGACTAAACTTTTCTGTTCGCATCCCACTCTGTCTGTGGGATGCGAGTTGTCTTTAGAAAACCCTTGTAACTTTTCTGCAGTATACCTTGCCTCTTCCCATGTCGAGCAGTTCTTCCCTACCCGCAGGTTGCAAGGGTAGGTCAGGCTCATCGCCCACACGTTCCAAATCACTAGCAGCTTCCGCAGAAGTGGTTCCCTGTTGGCACTGTGGTTGTGTAGTTCCTTAGGTGTGCAGCACTGACGATGTCTTGGGTTGGCTCTGGAGACTCTGGTGTCTCAGACTAGCAGGTAACAACAGCACCAGTACTCACAGGCAGTAGCACCCCAGCAGCACTGGGAACAAGACTCTTTCACCTGAACTGGGCTGAACATAGTGCTCTGACCCCAGGAGTCTAAAATGAGCTTGCCAGAGATGTAAGGTTGATGTTTGGGCAAGATGGGTAGTAATGTTTTTTCCATATGGGTTACAGTTCCATATAAAATTAGAGAGAATGAACTACGCTCATTTCTGGAAGTATTTTCTGTGCTGCAAAATATATTTGGCACGTAATACTAGTATTAAGGTAAAGGACATATTTTTCCTTAGAAAAGCATTCCATTGTGACTAAATTACTGGCAGGAGCAGCTGACCAAGTGCAGCTGACCGTGCAAGAGTTAGTCAGCTCTTCAAGCTATAACATCTGGTTTGCAGTCAAAAATATTTCTCAGCCAAATAGTAAAACTTCCATCTTTCAGCCACAACCAGTGTTTAACACTGGTTGTTGTTTGGATTCCATGTAGTTCAAGCTACCAATGCTAACGCAGCAAGAGCCTTGCTTAGCAATACCACATAACATGAACCTGTTTATTTATATTCTATTAAATAACTATGTTACTGGTTTGTATTAAAAGTATTAGGACCTTTAGCTAGCAATCTCAAGTGTTCTGGGAGAGCCTGTGCTTCTGTCTGTACCTCCGGAATGAAACGCAAACTAAAAATACAGTAAAGCACAACTGAATTTCTTTCCTGTCATCTGATAAGAACTGCAGTGTATATGATGCATTTAGAGAGGAGCTGGAAAAAGCACTACCTACCTAAATGATCTGTTTATGCTTCTTACTAACATGCAGTTCCACTGAAGAAGCTGCCAGCATTATTCAAAGCAATGCTTAGGGAACAGACCATCCTCTAACTTAAAGAATGCGCAGATGTTGCTTTATCTGCCCGCCTCCAACTTTTGCAACCTTACTGCCTTTCAATTCTCAGAAACTTCCTTAAGCAAGAACTGCTTATTTTAGCTAGAACTTTACATTTCTTAATTTGTTCCAATACATTTCAGTTTCTGCTTTCAATTAATTGAAATGCTTTTAAGTTAGGAGATATTTTTATTTCATGTTTTCTACCTTCCTATGCTAATACAGCACACCAAGTTCTCAGATAAAGTAATATATCAGAACTTCTATCACATATGCCAGTATTTTAATTACGTAATAAAGTAATGATGATGATGATGGAGCTGGAATTCAAGCTGCTGAAGAACATATTACAATTCAGTGGCATGCATTTTTCTTTTTAAGTTTTCCATAAGACACCATGTCCTTCATTGAGGAATGAATGGTGCTTATCGAATTTGCAAGTGTTCAGTGCTTTTTGTATGGAGTAAATTGGTGATGAGAAGTTAAAGATACCTCCTGAATCCAGCAGTGCATATGGGCTTGTTTGTCATTGGAATTTTCAGCGAGGGTCCAATTACCAAATCTTAATACCCTGGAAAATACTGCATGATTTATACTTTCTGAAGATTATAGTGCTGCATAACCCGAGACTGGACTGCAGCCTAAAGTGAGGAAGAACATGATGACACTTCTACACACAGACAGGAGTCAAGGGCTGGTTTGAGCGCGGGATTTGACCTATTCTGCAAATACTTTTATAATAATCTAATGCTCCTGAGTGTGAGATTTTTTTATTACTTTTTTATAAAACCTTTTTAACTACATTGTCTAGCTTCTCTAGCCAAAATTAAGCTTTTGGCAGGAGGGAGGTGAAAGCTTTGTGGTCAGAAGTTACAGTTGGCATCACCAAAGATGATGAGGATATAAGAGGTTGAGTCTTGGGTAAAGGGCACTGCAGTGATAGCTGTGATTCTGCTAATGGAATTGTGTGTGGTTTTGTTGTCTTTTGTAGCAATGTGTTGGGGAGTTTTTTGAGTTTCTGAAGCATGAAGCTCTTTCTCAGGCAGAAAAAACTATTTTTCCTGGGAAGGAAGAAAGATAAGTCTACCTACTGCCTGCAGAGATAGTAGCAATTTTAAGAACAATTACCAAAGCTATGGCAGAGATATTTTTTCCCAAATGTCATTAAATAACATGTACCTGTGATAGGAAAAAATTAATTTGAATAATATAAATTAAACTTATTTATCTTAAATTTCTTTCTTTCCTATATAATGGTGAGTGAGGCTATTTAGTTTTTTCTTTCCATATTGGAATGCTTCAGAACTTTCTTTTCATCTAAAGCCTACCCTTTTAGTGGTTTTTGCAACAGGTAATAATGGTTGGTGTTATTTCAGACAAAATTTAGAACACAGTGTCTGGACTTCAGTTAAAAAGGGTTTTTCTTCCTGTTTTCTGGCCCTGAGGGCAAGCCAGTGCAGTCTTCCTCTGTTGTCTGGTTGAATGCTAACGGAGAGCTGGTCCAGGTTCTGTCGTGTGCACACAGTTCTCCAAAGGGCAGCTTTTTTTCTAAATTCTCTGCTGCTGCTGTCCATATTTGTCACTTCATGTTCATTTTTAAGATATACAAAATATTCTACACAGGAGAAAACTTTTTTTCCCCCCTCCTTTTCCCCCTGTTCACATGGGTTTTACAGTTCTGCTGTCTGTAACATCTGGGAAGTGTGGGGATTTTCTGGAGTTTCTTGGAGCAACAAAATATTGTATTAAAACCGCTTATTGAGTGAATAGTTTATTCACTGTTACGTACGTATACGCATTCATACAAACTGCTTGGTGAGAGTGCTTCCTAGATAAAAACCCAAAAGACACCCTGCCACACTGTGATGCAATTGAAGCCTCCCCTGGGCTATATCTGGTTACTTTAAAAGTGTCTCTGAAACCAGCTTTGCTGGCTTTACCTTGAGCTGCTTAGGCTCCCTGGCCTCCCCAAACTGTTGGCTGCCCTGCCAGCTACTTTTCTGTTCAGCTGACTTTTTATCTGGAAAATTGGTGGGCTTCTGTAACGAGGGACCTCAGACCTTAGGAGATCCACGTACACAGGATGCCTACTAGATAAGCTGTCAAAAAAGAAACTGCATTTGTGCAACTGTTGGGCCTACAAACCAAAGCAAACAGTGTTGTTTTTAGGTGTTTATAAAATGAAATATTTGAGAACAGATATCGTTGGAAAGGAGGAATTTGAGGTTTGAGATTTTGTTCTGATTTTATTTCATGTTGTAATGTATATTCTGTATGTGTTATTCTCTTTGGATCCCTGTTGACATTTCTTTTTAGGCTATGCTTTTAATTCTGTTAAATAAGTAGGGTGGGGAGTTTTCAGACGTGCCAAAGGTGCTTTTTCCCAGTAGTATTTACAGCAACAAGGTGCGTATAAACACAAACCCTTCATCAGCAAAACTCTAGGTTAAAAAGTAAAGACTATTGTACAAAATGTACAAGACTGTAATGACTAATACAGCTTGTATCTAGTCATGTTCATAATGACATTTGGTGTCTTATTTGTATCATGAAAACCTGCCAGATTGTCAGAGTAACTTTCAGGGTGCCTAGGTGATTTTTCTTATTTGACGGATAACCCAATTGCCTTTTCTGTAATGCAATATTCTGTCATGTTTGTAGGTAATATATGCTTTGAACACTAAAAACGATGAACACGAAGCTGCTATCCAAGCCCTTAAGGATGCTCATGAAGAAGAAATTCAGCAAATTCTTGCAGAGACCAGAGAGAAGATCTTGCAGTATAAAAGTAAAGTTGCAGAAGAAATGGATCTCAAGAGAAAGATCCAAGTTTTAGAAGAGTCACTGGAAGATCATAAAAAGATGAAACACCAGGCCTTGACAGAATTTGAAGCCTATAAGGATAGAGTTGAAGATATGCAGCTTTGTGCAGAAGCTCAGCATGTCCAACGTGTAGTCACTATGTCAAGAGAAGTAGAAGAAATCAGAAAGAAATTTGAGGAGAGGCTACGAAGTTTCATACAGTTGCAAGTGCAATATGAGAAGGACAAGCGTACAGCTCTGGAAGACTTGAGAGCTGCCCACAGGCTTGAGATTCAAGAACTTCTGAAGACCCAACAGACTCAGAATGCTACCTTAAGTAAAGGGCAAGAAAAGCTAGAGGAGTTGCATAGACTAGAGCTGGAAGACTTGAACAGTAAAGTTGAAGAGTTAAGGCTGGAAAGGAAAAAACTCATTGAGGACTATGAAGGCAAACTCAGCAAAGCACAGTCTTTCTATGAACACGAACTCGATTCTTTGAAAAGATCTCAGCTTTTTACAGCAGAAAGTCTGCATGCTTGCAAAGAAAAAGAAGCAGAGCTAAGAAAAGAGTTTCAAAACCAGGAAAGTGTTTTACGGAAGAATCTGGGAAAGCTTAAAACTGAATTGCAAATGGTCCAGGATGAAGCTGACAGTTTACGGGAAAAATGCCAAAAGCTTCAGGTGGCTCTTGGTACAGCAGAAAACAATGTTCAGGTGAGACCGATGATATGTTGGTCCCAAGTCTGTGAACTTTCTTTCCCTATTAGGCTCTCTTTCCATGAGGCTGGTAGGTAGAGGTGATTGGAATATGTAAGTTTAAATTTCTGTCACTTGTACCTGATTATCATTTACTTCTATTTTTTTTTCAAAATAAATAAATATACTTTTAAATGTATGTGTTGAACTTTCCCAGACTGAGTTAATACTACTTTATATTCTGGTGTAATCTAGAAGCCCCTACCTAGGGGAAAGTTTTAGTCTCCTTCCTTTCAGCTGTTCATGAACAAAACTCGGTCATTCTAGCTGTAGTAACCAAAGTGTAGTGCACTCAACAGAATACTCAGAACTGTTGCCATTTAAAGAACAGACAAGAAACCCAAACCAAACCCTATTCCCCTCTCTCCAAATGAGAAGAAAAACAAAAGAGCAACAACAACAAAAAGCCCAAGCAAAACACCAACACCCCCCTGCCAAAAAAAAAAAAAAAAAATTCCCCCAAACAAACAAATTAAAAACAAACAAAGAAAAAAAACAACTAAACACGCCCACCCCCAAATGTTGGGGACTGATAGCATTAGGGATGTTATGCTGACTAACTGGAATGCTTGCTAGAAAAGTTGTGAAACCCCTTATCTAGCCTGTGCCATTTCTTGCAGAAATGCATTTGACAGGAACGTCGTACAACGGACACTAAATACAGTGAATGTTCTGTATTGGCTGCAGTCTTGCTTGTAGAGGTCGATGGTGACTGTCTTGTCTAAAGATGTTAAGAAAAGTAGGTTTGTGGGAGGCAAGAAAAAAAGACAATTCTGTGAATGTTGGAAGTTTTGGGCTCTTATTACAACATCTTCAATGATCTTTTCACGGGCAGTAACTGAAATACTGCACACGCTTTCACTGTGTGCTGGTTTTGGCCAAGATAGAGTTAATTTTGTTCGCAGTAGCTGGTATGGGGCTGCGTTTTGGATTTGTGCTGCAAACAGTGTTGAGAACACAGGGGTGTTCAACTCTTCCCTTTCAGTTGACTACATCAAGGAGGTGGGTTTGTGGCAAGCTACAGGGAAGAAGAAACCACTGTATTCTGATCATTCCTGCAGTGAAGTTGCTCCTCAGTCTAAAGAAGAGGAAGAGTCTAGTGCAGTGTTCACAGCACTGTGAATTCCTACTCTGATCATTGTGGATGAGGTGGTCAAAGCCATAATCTCACCATTTCTGGTGTCCATGTTCCATGACACATCCTGTCCAGTATTTTCCCCAGTTCTATTTCCTGGTTTAGTTTCTAAAATTACCCTTTGCTGTTCCATTGACTCGAATGATGAGAAATTTAGCTTTCCTTTTCCTTTCCCATGTGGCTGGGAACACAGCATCCCAGAGCTGCTCTTGTGAGTTAGTACATCAGACTTAAAACATCTGAAAAGTTTGATTCAACTAATTGCCCAGCACTCATTTGATGTATATTCATGTGCAGCTTCATTTGCGCTAGTACGAACCACAGTTGCAATTAAGGACACTGAAAACTGCTTTGAAAATAAAATACATTCTTCAATTTGAAGAAGTCTGAGATACCTGGTATCCAAATTGGCCCCAAAACTCTGGGGACCGTGTTACTGTTGTTATTTTTAATACACCTTTTTCCAATATAGTCACATTTCTCTTATGTATCCTTGTCATGTGCTATATGTAGTATCTTGCAGTGCTTCAACAATATTTTTGGGGGAAAAAAAAAACTCAAACCAAGAAATAATACAAAAGAATGTGATGGTAATAATACAAGATTTTAACAGGTGTATGAAAAGCTTGTTTACTGAAAGGTCTTTTGGGGTACATTTTAATCAAATGTTTAAATGAGCATGGTGGGATATAATGATAACAGGCATACCGTGCTTCCTCTAGGTTCTTCAGAAACAGCTAGATGATGTGAAGGAGGAGGAGATGTCGCTCTTAAGCAAACACAAAGAAGTGGAAAGCGAGCTGGCGGCTGCTAGAGAGCGCTTACAGCAGCAGGCCACCGATCTTGTTCTCAAAGCCAGTATGTATGTCAGTAACTTCATCTGGAAATCAACCTCAGCTATTTATTCTAGCATTTCCTTTTCCTGCTTGCCTTGTGCAGGTTTAGTGTCTAACAGCTGTTCAGTGCTCTCCACAGCCATTTCTGACAAATTTTGGTGATGGTTTGGGGAGGCTTTTAGACTGTTTTGATGTCGCATGCATTGTACTTACTTTAAGTACTTCTCTCTTGTGTGCATTCTTATTTGTCTGATTGTGCTACTTTGTCTGACATGGGCATGTCTCCCAGGCCTTGGGATTCCTTGCCTTGAGAACACTTCTGCCACGTACCTTTCCGTTCTCCACACGGTCACAGAGACACGCTTTCTGTTTCTCCATCCTTTTTCAGTTAGGTTGCCTTTTTGCTGAGACTGGTACTTTGCTTTACAGCTACTGTCAGAAGACTTGCAGCGCACTGGTTAATCAATCCGTGAGGGTTTTCTTTATAGCTGTTTTCTTGACTTCTCTGTGCTCATTGACATATCGAAAGACACAGAAAATGGTTGAAGATTTGCCTGCACACGTGCAGATTTTATCTTTGGTTATTGTCTCTTGAGTAAACTGCTTAGTGGTAGGTAGGGCATGGACCTGAGTACCTGAGCTTGGTTTAACCCTACTATAGGTTGGACTGTAGGTGAAAAATAAGCCACTGGCTTATCTGTGGTCTTGTTTAACTAGACCACTCGTAGAAGTACCTGATTATTTTCCACACAAGTTAGCACAAGCCCGGGGGCCCTTCGCAGGAGTCAGTTTGGATAAGATCACCTTGTTTTGATGGCCGGGATTTTGCCAGCCTGTGCCAGCCTGCCTTAGGGCCAGAAAACACTTCACGGCATTAACTTGCTAATACTGTAATAGTTTACTGATTTATTTTATACACTATAACCCTGTATTTACTACTACAGTAATAGCTTATTATTACAGATGGCAACATGTGGCATAGCCCTCAAACTGTATGCGAATGGGGCCTGTATCAAGGCTTTACTTCTGTCCTTTAAATAATCAAGCAGTTGCTACAGATGGGCTGAGTGTGTCTGATGGACTGAGCGTCTGCCTCCCGGAGAGCCTCGCAGCAAGGACAAGTGATGAGCTAGCTGAGGTGAAGGCTAGGGATAGTCAAGGCTATATGTTTGCACAGTATAGATGCCAGCAGGTACCCAAGACTGCTAGGTCCTGCTGTTTGTAAATAGCTAAAAGGAATGGGCTTCTGTTTAGCAGCATCTCAAATCACGAATCTGACCCTTCGAAAAGTTATGCTTGAGGCCCTCGGAAAAATTCATGACCTTAATTAGACTGCTGGGGGAAAAACCCCACATGTTCCCATACACTCCTTCCCTGTTGCTGTTCTGTTCCCTAGGCAGAAGTATGGGAAGGGTTGAGCAGCCAGCCCCACGTTTAGTGGAAATAAATTTAAATATTCAGTCTGTTTTTCAGTACTACTGATGGCACGGAGTCAGCTAGACCAGGCGTACAGCACTGTTCCCCTCTGGCACTGAGGTTTTCAGCTTTACTGGAAAATCCAGGGTGTCTATGCTGTTGCTGAGCTGAGCGACACTGTCTGTAGTGCCTCTTTGCTTTACTGCACCTTGCTGCACAAAAAGAATGAGGAGCCCTGTTTACAGCTGTGACCCCGAGCCATTACTGTGTGATGTGATTGACTAACATCCTGTTTGGAGATAGTTTCTGACACTAACCCACCAACATCTCCTTGGAATTTCAGTTCATACTTGGAAGTCAAAAATCCAGTCCCAAAGAAACAAGTTCTCATAATTGCCATACAAAATATTTCCTGTGTATTGCAATTTGAGGATGCTGTAGTAGGTCTGTTATGGGAAATGAAGATATTCTTCTGTTTATGCTGAAATTCCAAACTGGAAAGAAAACTGCTTCATTTCATACCTTCTTTGTAGAACAGGAGGGATAGCAAAGCACTACTGTGGTGTTATTGCTGGGACAAATCTCTAGCTCAGTGTGCATGTACGTGTGCGCTTACGACACGTGGATACTACTTCCTGACAAACCCGAGATCTTCTACAATTGTTCTCCTTGATACTTTCTAGAATATGGGCTTGCAAATATTTAAATAGCTGAACTTTTTGAAACCAGGTAGGGTTTTCTTTAATGTTACAGAAGCTCAGCATACCTGTTATCTGAAGTTGCTTTGTTGTGGGTTATTTTCTCTTCAGTTGTTAGTTTCATCAAACAAAATGACTCAGAATTCTTCAGGCCTTAGTGTAATTAGAGGTGTACATTGTTTATAAAAATACTACTAATTTCGAAGGGATTTTTCATGTCCAAGCTCCATTATGTATCTTGTGAAGGGAATAACAGCAACAGTGACCACAGGCAACAAAGGCTAAACTGATTTCCTTTTTGGCTTTAATCACAGTTGGAAATTAATCTGGAGGCTCAGTGGTTTTGTCTTGTGAGAAACAGTGCCACAGTCCACTTTCTTAGCTATTTCTTCGTAATGTAAAGTTAAAAGCAGTACCCTATTGTTAAAATTTAACTAATCTATAATTTTTGAAGGTTATAATAAAATGGGGGAGTGGGAAGATCCTTCCTAGAAGGTGCAACTACCAAAAAAAAAAAAAAAAAATTAAGTAAATGATAGAGTTTCACATCTGGATGCTTTCCTTATGTGAAACTGTTAAGGATCTCTGTAGAATCCTTGAAAGTCTGTTTAATTACCACTTTGTCTTATCATATACTAATTGTAAAAAGGGATATTTCAAACACGTGTAGGTCATGCAATTCATGACAGTGATAACGGGGTGTTTCTAGCAGCAGAATCCATGCCAACACAGTATGTCAGCTTAGGTGTGACTCTGGGATGCTTAGACAAAGATGTTAAAGTAATGGGAGTATATCCCCCCTCTTATCTTTCAGTTGAACAAACCTAGGAGCATCCTCTTTTCCAGAACAGTCTTCTACCCCCATCCTGAGCCTTTCCTAGATTATTTGAGGAGTTTCACTGCTTTAGTTGGTATTGTGGTAGTAGTTGTATTTTCAGTTCAGATATAAAATCAGAAGGAGGACAAAAATGTATGCAGTCATAAATCTTTTTCCACGGGCGATGTGAAGGATGCTTTATTATACTGTTTAGCTTTGTAGATTTTTACTTTTAAATATGTATATATGAAATTAAAAGCAGGCCTCTAACCTGCAAGGATTTAGATCGTACCTTATTAGGGAGTGAGTGAGTTTTGTTTCATCTTGTAGTCCTATCCCCATAACAAACCAAAGTGTAATTCCAGAGTCTTACATAGCTTTAGCTGCTATACTTAGCACGTGGTTCAATTAGTTTCATAAAACAGTAACATCTCTACCATTAGACTTTAATGTTCTGCTTTCTGTTGTGTAGCTTACTTGGGGGTAAAAAAGTGTGGGTTTAGGTGGGGTAACTTCTCCAAGATGGCCTGTCTAGGTTCATACTACTGCCCACCTCTGCTTTCTCTTGGAGTCACTATGCAAATTTGAAGCAGGAAAATCAAAACTAAAGGAGCCTCAACATCAAACATTCTGCTGTTGTTGGACGTTTTAAAACTAAAAAAGGGAAAAGTGGAGGGGAAGGTAAGCATTGCAGTGAAGGTAATGGAGAACCATATGAAAGTTTTCACTAGCATCCTATTTCTAGAAATCCCTGCAGTATGAGCGTGTACTTCAAATATGTGAAAGCAATGCTGTGAGGTTTTAAAGAGCTTTTTTGGTTTTTAGGTCACATTGGAATGCTTCAAGCTACTCAGATGACTCAAGAAGTTACAATCAGAGATTTGGAATCAGAAAAGTCTAGGTTAAAAGAAAAACTATCCCAACTGGAAGAGGAAAGAAACCTATTACAAAGCAAAACACAAAGTCTGGATGAGCGACAAAGGCAGCAAATTCTGGCCTTGGAGAAGGTGAAACAGCTTAATGGCTTTAGTTGAATAAAAGCGAAGGACTTGAAGTTCTTGGACAAAAAGAACTTGATTACATGCTAATTTTTGTTTGGTATGACTGGACTAGGACCAGTAGCATTATGTTCCCAGTGTTGCTCATGTAGCAACATACGGTGACTAATGTAGAGCATCCAGTGAGTAGAGAGAAGTCAGGTTAGATGACGCTCGGACTGCTTTGGACGTATTGTAGCAGTTTTGGTTAATTTATGATCTGGTGTGTAGCTGCCTAGTATCTAATGTGTCTCAGTAAGGAGAAAGGTGAAATGGTTAAACAGCAGTTTAAAAAGCATTCTCTGTAAATGTGCTGAACAGGTTTGAAAATACTGAACTGAAATTTTCTATAGGCTTGATATCTGATTATGGTTTTCCAAGATTATTATTTTTTTTCTCTACTTAATATGGCTATAGTGCTTTGCATGGATATATTGAATCTACCTTTATGGTTAATGAATTGTTTAGTCAGCACTTAGTGTTTGCTCAGTTTATTTTGTATGGAAGCTAATTTTTTGTAAGTTTATGTCACTAGTAATGTTTTTGTATTTTTTTTTTTTCTACTACTGTTTGGATTTTGCTATTTCATAGGAATAATTTTATTTTTCTCTTTCTCTTACAGAAAGTAAATGAAGCAAGGGAGACACAGCGAGAATATTATGAGAAGGAACTGGTAAAATTGCAAGCAAGATTGGAAGGAGAGGCTGCCCAGTTAAAGGAGGCTCATTCCAAGACCTTAGAAGAATTGGCATGGAAACACCATACTGCAATTGAGGCTGCCCACAGTAACGCTAATAAGGATAAGAAAAAACTGCAGATGGTGGGTTTGTGTTTTCTGAATCATCAAACGTATTGCGAAAAGAAAATGTTAGAGTTTGAACCTTGTACTGCATGGGTTTGCTGCATGGCATTTAAACCTGCCTGTTATTAAAACAATGTCTCTTAAGGGTTTCTGGGAATATTTTGCTTTTGCTTTGGTAACATGCAACGTTCTTAATGGTTTGTTTTCTTTTGTTTATTAAAATAACAATGAGGATAAACCAAAGGATAATGTAAAATGTTTGTTCTTAAATCATTAAATTAGTTAAAATAGGGAACAGCTTCTTGAAATATGTAACTTGATTGTAACAAGGGAAAATTGACTCTGAAAAGATGTCAGGATCGAGATCTCAGTAAATCTTACCATTGTGCTGTCTTGTCAAACCTGTCTCAAGCACGTATTGTCTTGAGTAATTTAAGGAAGAAACAGTCTCAAATCACCCTCAGTAAGTTTGCAGATGACACCAAATTAAGCGGGAGTGTTGATTTGCTTGAGGCTAGGAGGGCTCTACAGAGAGGCCTGGACAGGCTGGACCGATGGGCTGAGGTCAGTGGCCTGAGGTTTAATAAGACCAAATGCCTCGTCCTGCACTTTGGTCACAACAACCCCAGGCAGCGCTCCAGGCTCGGGGAGGAGTGGCTGGAAAGCTGCCTGGCAGAAAAGGACCTGGGGGTGCTGGTGGACACCCAGCTGAACATGAACCAGTGCGTGCCCAGCTGGCCAAGAAGGCCGATGGCACCCTGGCCTGGATCAGAAACGGTGTGGCCAGCAGGAGGAAAGAAGCGATTGTGCCCCTGTACTCAGCACTGGTGAGACTGCTTCTCAAGCCCTGTGTCCAGGGTTGGGCACCACAGTACAAGACTTTATGGTACTGGAGCAGGTACAGAGGAGGGTAATGAAGCTGGTGAGGGGATTAGAGAACACATCTTATGAGGAGGGACTGAGGGGGCTGGGATTCTTTAGCCTGAAGAAGAGGAGGCTGAGAGGAGACCTCATTGCCCTCTACAGCTGCCTGAAAGGTGGTTGTAATGAGGCTGTTGTTGGCCTCTGCTCCCTAGTAACTAGCAACAGAAGAAGAGGAAATGGCCACAAGTTGCACCAGGGGAAGTTCACATTAGATATTAGGAAAAATTTCTTTACTGAAAGAGTAGTTAAGCATTGGAACAGGCTGCCCAGGGAAGTGGTGGAGTCGTCATCCCTGATTGTGTTCAATAAAACATGTAGATGAGGTGCTTTGGGACATGGGCTACTGGTCATGGAGGTGTTGGGTAGAAGGTTGGACTTAATCTGGGAGGTGTTTTCCAACCTTAACAATTCTATGATTCTAAACACAGGGAATGGTTGAATTTAGTGTGAGGAAGAAGGATGATAAAAGGAGACTTGGAATAGAGGATTTATTGGAAGACTGGGAAAGGCATCTGGGGTTTGGAAATCTTCTGTGCCGGTTTTTCCAAAGAGAATTCTAAAGAATGCAAATAAGACTCAAAAAAACTACTTAAATATATCTTTGCTTCAATGAGCTGTAAAAATGGCATCAGTTCATAGGAGGAGGATGAAAATAGAGCTGCTAACAATTTTGCAGTATTTCACAGCTGTACTGGCAAGGACCATAGAAGAACCAGTTACTCCGTTACCACCAGAAGGTCGGTATCGCTCTAGTGAAACTTTGCAGCCGGCAGGTTTCCCAGTGCGAACAAGAGGAGCAGAGCAAGTGCCATTTAGCAAGCGTCGTTTGCCCCCCGTGGCGATTGAGCTGGGGCCGCTGAAGAAAACGTGCGCTTGTTGAGTTACGTTGGACAGCGGTGCGTTATTGAAAGCATAACCCGCTGTTCTGTCCCTCTGTCCAACTTCTGGGATGAATGAAGGGCTTGTGCCAGCGGTTAACACGCGAGTTATTTACTGCCAACTGCACGCCCTGATGGAGTGCGAGGGTTAACAAGCTACCACCCACAGCAAAACTCTGTAAGAGTCTCTGGTTCTGGATGAGGAGGGACTGGCCTTCATTGCTTCTAGGACTGAGCTGGGTGATGCTTAACTTGCTGTCCTCCAGCTCCCTGGTTTTCCTTGGAGTTTTATACCTTGTCATGTCAGCCTTTTTCCTCTTGAGTGCTTGACTCTCCTTGTCTCTGCAATCTTAGCAATGCCTCCAGTTGTACTTTCTATTTCATGCGTGGCTCTGGTCTGTGTATTTTCATAGCTGTTTCTAAATATTATTGATTACTCAAGTTATCTGAGCCCAGGGCACTGAATTGATGCGAAGCTTTGCGTTACAGCAGAAGCCCTAGAAGGGAGTTAAGGCAGCCTCTGTAGCTGCACAGAAAACCTTGGAGTCTTGCATGACTTGGCTCTGGAGCACCTTATTTAATTTTCTTCAAGAATACCTTGTGATAGAATAAGTGATGTAGTACCTTATGCTGAAATATATATTAAAGCTTTTAATTTTAACATGTTTCATTTCAAGTATTTTGTGACAGAAATTGTTCTTCTGAAAATATTTTCTGAGTATTAATAAAGCTGAAGCATAAATTTGTATTATTTTTTAAGAGAAAAAAGTTTCTAACAAATACATATACAATACAAGCTTATGTAAGAGAAATAAATAAATCCGACAGAGTTGTTTTCACAATTTGGCTATTGCTCCCCAGAAATTGAATGGGAAGAGAGGTGGTGTTTGATTCTTTCCTTGTAGTTGAACTTGAACACTGATTGTTGATTTCATTTGGTTCTACATAAATTTCACAGATACAGTGTGGGGCTTTTTTGTTGTTGTTTATTGTGGCAGCCTTAAAAACTTCTCAAAGCTCAGTCTGGATTTTAAGCTTTCCTGTTTTCTGTGGGGATTATGTGTAGGAGATCAGTGAGTAGAGGCTGAGGTAGAAGCACGTTGCCAGTGGAGTTTTATAAACAGGAAAAACTGCTTTCTGTCAACTCGGATTGAAACACTGAGAAAGTAGATCTAGTTTGCTGACTTTGATAATTGAGTGCAAAGTGAAGCTAGTAAAGGAGAAGAAAGTCCCGGTTTTCTTTATTTAATCAATGATGGTGGGTTAGAAAACTTACAATATATGTCTTCATTTTTCAAAGGAACCAAATGTTCCTGTTTTAACACAACAAGGAAAGGACAATCCTTGGTTGATACCAGGAATATTTTTGCCAGGAGGAATATTTTTCATGTGATACACTTGTACTTTATGATGACCTTATAGCAAGTATTTAAAATTTTTTCCATCTTTTTCATTTTTGAAGGAGTTGGAGCAGCAGTTTGAGAAGGAGAAACTGCATTTGGAGGATGATAAGAATCAGCTCCGACAGCAGCTGGAAAACCTGAAGGAAGAGCTGACAACGAAACTGACTTCTGCCAATCAGGAGGCAAGGGTTGACTTAATTGTATCAGCTAATGATCACGTGCACTAGACCCCATTTCATCAATAATAGTCTTGTGCTTGGAGTTCAGTGCAGAGCTAGGACTACATCGGTCAGTCTGTTAAGTGTCTTATTTATGTTTAAAGTGGAGTATTCTTCAAACACGATTAGTGATGTGACTGCTTCTGAGCATTGATTTTATTGTCTTTCACAAAATTAATGAAGCAAAAGAGACTGAGGTACAAAACAGTTGACACAAACCAGCCTTTCTTAGTTTAACTCTGCTTGTTTTCACATTAGGTGCACAAAATACCTCAGGAGACACAGGGAAAATTAACCGTATTTAAAACCAGATTTATTTTCAATTAATATATCGTAAATTCTGGTCAGCTGCCTGACTTGCAGATGATCTTCCTATCTTTCCATGAAATGATTATTTATATGAAGTCCTAAATTATTTGCAATGTTTTTATATATGCAAGCAGCAAAAAATGTATCTTGATTTCTAATTTTTTTGAGCTTGAAATCACCACCTTTTCATAACAATACTTTTGAACTAGGGAGATACTTCTACTGATATCAAAATGTCTGTCCATTCTTATCTGGAACTTTTGCTTTGTTTTGAGAAAATAATTAATTGGCTTTATTGTTCAACAGGCCATACGCATGATTTTGGTGTGTGCTTTAAGACAGGCTTAAGCATGAATTTAAGTACTTCTTCTTGCAGTGGTACTT
>JANIJG010003575.1:0-77878 GCA_024611175.1 Megaceryle torquata
AATCAACCAAACAAAGAAAAAAACCCCAACAAAACAAAAAACCCAAACCCAACCTCATTTAATCGTGATTCTGTAACACTTACAGATCAAAGACCCAGCTCAGGTTCCTTCGCATGTTGATTAATTGTGATTTTCTAACATTGCGACAACTTGAAGGGAACCATACAGTGATGAAAATATCTTTTTCCCAGGGCTTTAGTCTGTCTTACAGACCTACTATTTGAAGAAAATGCCAGATCTGGACAAGAAACAGCTCCCTGATCCTCGGAGGAACTGTTCTTTGCATTCGGGGGCAAGGGCAACCAGGAACATTCTTTTCGTTCCTCTGCTGTTCGTTTAGAAGGGCAAAGTTGTCTTCCCCAGATTTCAGGGTCAGTTAAGCTGATGAGAAATCATGGCTTTCTTCTATGCAGGAATATGGGTTTATAGGTTAGATGACTTTTGGGCTACTTACTCATGAACACAATTGTTTCAACATTTAATTGCAAAAGACACCACGGATTCTGCAGGTATAAAAATCCAATGAGAACTCATGCACTGTTGTCTTTGCAGCCAGAAAATAGGCAACAGTGTACTTTTAATTGCTTTCAAGTGTTACAGTTTGCCATGAACACTCCAAAGGAGAACTCCTGTGTATAATTCTGACTTCTCCTCTATTATATTCCTTCATCTAACGTCACCATGCATGTGTTCATTATATTCTGAACACAAACTGGATCAAATCAGTAAGTCACTGATGTCCAGCTTCCACTGAAATAGGAAGAAAGTGAAGCAGGAGCAGCCCCTTCTGAGATCAGACGACCATGTATTTTGAAGCCTAGAGTACTGTGACGTGACGTTGTGGCATTAATCCCCAAACACAGGCGACATTTGAGTCTGCTTCTTGGTACTGTCATCCCCTCAGACAGGACATTTGAAGCAGGTAGGAAACTAAAGCAGCGTGCCTGCCACATACCCCAAAACAAGCTACGATTTGATGTGGCTGAAACTCGTGGTGGAATTGATTTGTATAAAACTTTCTTTGGTTTAAATTCCTGCATGGTGTACTTTAAATCCCATAACTCATATCAAAACTACCATCTACAGACCAGGCAAAACCACAAGTTTTGATTGTTTCATAGCCACAAAGCAAACTTCAGCCAGGCAGCGTTACGCTGTCTACACAGGATTTCATGCTCCAGCGAAACCCTTGCCCGGGACCTCTGCAGGCGGGAGTCCTTAGACCGACGGCACACGGCGTGATGCTTCCCAGTGGGCTGCCAGCTTCGGAGCGACTGGAACAGCATCAGCGTTCCTTGAGAAATGACACCTACGGACGGGCTCGTTTGTACTCCTGCTTCCATCAACCTCCCTCCTCAATCTGCACCTTTCTCGCAAGAATTAACCGTTTGATTTACTGCCTGCGTTACCTTTTTCTACCCGTTCAGCAGCCGCAATTTGGCAGCTCGCTCGAGCAAGGAGGGGGCTCATCATCCAGGTTTCAGTTCGGCGGTTGTGCCGCTAAACAACTCGGAGGCTGCACGAGCAAGCTCAGCGCTGAGCTAACCCAAACCGGCCGCCGCTCACCACCACCGGATCCGCGGTTACCCGCCGCCAAGCCCCGCTCCCGGGCGGCGGGGACCGGGAGGGGACCCTGCCCACTGAGCGGCAGCGGACGGGAGCGAAGGGACTGCCAGTAAATACACCGGAGGTCTGCGGCTCGGGTGAGACTTAGTGATCCTGGGGGTTTTGAGGTGTTCTGTTCCCCCCGGCTCTCCCGCGGCGGCCGCCCCGACTCGCTCCGCCCCGCTCCGCCCCGCCCTGCCCCCGCCGCTACCGCGGCCGCGCATTGTGCATCGCGCCGCTGCCCCGGCCGGCAGCAGCGGCACCGCTTACAGACCCTCTCCGCGGCGGGGCCGCTCACCCCCCGTGTCGGGACTCCCGCTCTTTGCCCCGGCGGCGCTGACTGGGGTCGCGCACTGGTGAGTGAGGGGTGGCGGGGGCCACGCGGTTTGGGGGAGCCGGGCGCTGCCGCCGCCGCTATTGCTGACGCCGGGTCTGTGCCCAGCCTGGGGCTCGCTTCGGAAAATGGGGGAAAGGGGGTCTGTCCCTGTCCTCCGCGTCGGACACGGTGCCCGGGGATGAGGGGTTGCAGTGCTGGGGGCTTGGGGAACGGCTCTGGGAACCTCTCTTGCCACCCAGGGGCCGTGCGGCCATGGGAGGTCAGGGCGTTCTGGTGAGGTAGGTGAGCTTGTGGAGGAGGAATGGTCTCCGTGGTCTGAGGGGGCTTCCGGCTTTGTGTATTCCTCTGAAGTGCGATAAGACGCAGCCCTCGTAGCCGTTTAGGTGGTTTATGTTAATTCTAGACCTGGGGCTCGCAGGTTTTGCACGTTACGCGAATATTAAATTGGCGTTTCTGCAGACACACATTTTTAAATTTTTAAAAATTTTTTTTTTAGAGCCTGAAATAGCTATCTCTGGTAACTGGAGTTGACTCTAAATGTCATTCCTTTAGGTTGACTGCTGTAAGCCTTTTTCATGCAGGAAAGATCTATGTGCATGAGTAAGATATTTTTTTGCAGAATGATTTTGCATGTTTTTACCCTGGAGTGTATGATGTCTGATAGCTGCTCTTGCATGAGGGTGGGCTTATCCATATCAGTTTTTGTGTGTGTGTGCAGCTGCAATTAATTTTGACAGCTTGTAAGTGATCGTTGCTAAAGGTCTGGTGTCTTCGTTTTCTTTGAGATTACATTAAGTTGGATGTATGCCAGTGTTTTAATATTGCAGAAGCAACAAGAGAGACAGCCTTAGAAAAAGGATCAAGGAAATGATTGAGCTTTTTTTAATGTTCATCATTTCCAGTCAGCGTTCTTTTAACCATTGCATTTTAAATTAGAGGGAACAATCCATTTCTGTGTTTACCAGCATGTTGATTAATAATGGAAAGATAGGTCTAAATGTAAAGTTTGACACTTCATTTGAAAGAAATGCTTTTCATTTCTTCTGTCACACACACCTATTACCTTTTAGGTGGAGGAAGACTATTAGGTGATGACTAGACAGCTTTCTTACGCTTTGAATAAAAGAAATAGTGTAGTATAGGCCAGCTACAGAATAAAGGGCACATTTGGCATCTAGTCCGTAGTTGGATGTAGAACTGTCTGCCAAAACTGTTCTTTTGTTCGTAATGTCTCCGGTAGCTGAAGCGCAGCGTATCAAAAACTTAGTTCTGGGAGTCAGGTGAATGCTGCATGTAACTACTTTCTCTGTGGTAGGCTATTAATATGTGACTTGCTATGAAACGTGGATTGCCAGGGATTCCTTATAACAGACCATTGATTGAATGACTTAATGCTTCATATTTCTTTTTCTCATTAATAATCTAATCAGGGGAAACTCTGTAAGGAATGGGGAATTAAGACACGTTTCCAGTGGATATGCAGTAAAAAAGGCACTGCAAATCAGACAGTGCAAGAGGAATTTCCAAAAGTACTCCTCACCCAAGGCAGAGGCAGACTGTGAACACGTGTAGGCTTGTATTTAGGCTCCAGAGCAAACTTCTAGATTTTTGAGATCTTTCTTTTTATTTCTCAGACTTTTGTATCCAGAGTTCTTTTGGGGACCTTGAGGGAAATGTATCTGTGGAAGCCAAGTTCTGAGTCTTCAACGCTTAAGAAAATCAAGCCCATAGCACTTAAAAAAAGAATCTGATCCTTGAGTTACAGTCGAACCTCCTTGCATTTCCATTCTAGAGGTGCTTCCTTTTAATTTTTACGACAAATAGAATTAGGGTTGTAAAATGCAGCCACAGTAAGGAAAGCCAGTAAAATTACTGTAATTGGTTTTTTTTTAATGTAAAAACCTGCCAGATTAATAAACAGCTCCATAAATACACATTATAAAATGCAAGATTGGTACTAGTAGGATTGTAAGTGGCCCTTAATCTGTGAATAAAAATAATAGGTAATGGCTAAAAATAGTATTTCCTGTTTCAACAGTAAAATTAAATGTAACGGATCTTAACTGCAGCGAGGTAGATTGATCCACTGCTGGAGGCTCTGACCATTTATATCTGCTGACCTCCTGGCCTACTTCTTTAGTTTTCTTTGAAGTATCACTCTTGCATGTGTGTTTAATAATAATCCACAAATGCAAATGAAACAGCTGCTCTTTAGAGGGAAAATTGGAGTGGTTTTGCCACACAGTAGCAACACTATAACTTCTAGAACGTATTCTGATGTCGTGGAGCTCAGTGTAAACTGCAGAGCTGTTTTCAGGTTGTACCTAGATGTATATAAGCAGTTGGTCCCACTCATGGGCAAGAGCATCCTTGCACCAGCAGGAAAACAATTAGGTCTGGTTCTAAACGTGTGACAGTGTCTGAAGCGTTCCAACGTCATTGGTAGATAAATTCCTCTGTAGTAAGGTCAGTGAGAAATGTGCCTCTATGATAGCCCTGGCTGCAGCCTCTCAAGGAACTGTTGAGTTATGAGAGCTGGTAGTTATCTGCCTACATCTGTGACCTGGGACATGTTGACACTGAGCACAAAGAAGAGAAGAAAATGACAAATGCTTGTCCAGAAGCACATCCTCTTAGTGGTGTTTGCTTTCCCCCTGGTTTCTTAAGAGTGGTGAGTTTGGGGTCTGGGGAAAGCAGTGATTAATTAGCTAGTGCATATCTATCCCTTGGAAGATGGAAAATACTGTATGGGGATGATTTGAATTAAGTGCTGTTATTCCTTTCTATTAAAGAAATTGCTTGCCTGCTCTCTGTTTCAAGTTGGAATCATAGGCAATTTTGAAGCAGTATTTCAACTGTGGTTTAAGTCTGTTTAAGTAGAAAAGCCAAGGACAGTCTTTCAATAGAAAAAACTAAGAGGTAAAGATTTTCTTGTTTAAGCCTTTGTTTTAGTAGCTGCAGAGTCTGTGTATATGGGATGAAGGGAAAGGGAATCAGATGGAGCTGAGTGAGGAGTTGTGGTGTGAGGTAAAATTCTGATATTGTTCTCTCATGCCACCCCGCAGACACATTTGCATTTAAAATTTCCAGGCAAGCCAAACTGTAGAAGTGGTGCAGAATGCTAAACGAAACCTGACAGCTAACTCAGCAAATGCCATGTAATAATGCTGGGCATTCCCTTGTTCGGACAATTGAGTTGAACATTGTTTCTTGTAATGATTATGCATCTGAAACAAAGACAGGTGCAGGGAAGGGGGAAAAGAAAAAAAAAAAAGGGGGGACACCAATTTCATTCCAAGCTGTTTTCACTTGAAATGTGTTTACTTTCTGTCACGTTACCCAGTGACTGCTGGAAGACTCACAGGAACTGTAAGCCCCAAATCCCTTCCTGCCCATCAGTTGGCGACATTATACTCCTTTGTGACACCCAGGCTGAAATTCAATATGCTTAGGAGGCTGACAAGTGGTTTAGAGCACAGTTGTGATCTGAAAGATATTGGGTATCACCAGGGAGGTACCCTTTATGCCACTTGTGCAAGCAAAGCAACAGCTCTTCTGGGGAAATGTGGTGATGCATCTGCTGTATAAGAATAAAATGTATTTACACCTAGTCTCAGTGTGATGTAGAAGCCAGGATGAAGACAACCAAGGAACAAACATGAAAGGCATCAGAAGAGCTCAGTGTGTTTTACCTTTTCACGTGTACAACTTGTGTGTCTGCAGTTATCGGCAGTGAACTGTCCCTCCGCAGACAGACTGACAGTGCAGAACAATCTGAGAGTGGAAATGTGGAAATACAATGTTAGGTTCATTTGTGTATTGTGTGATAGAGCACACACAAAGTCCCGGGCCTGAAACAAATTAAGGGCCTGTGGTCAGGAATGGCTGCTGCAGTGACACAGGAATTCAAGGCAGCTCAGTTGTCTGTGATATCCCAGTTATGAATGGAACAATAACACACTTTATGGATGCAGTGGGGATGCATCTGGCTGCCTGGATAAAATACAGGATGTCTGCCTTTTGAAAGTTTGAGAGGGAAGGGAAAGAGCTGATAAGGGGAGCAAGGGACTGATTTCTGAGGAATGATTGAAAATGTTTACTATAGATAGATTAGCTAAGAAGCAAAGATACCAACAGCTTCAGGAGTGGGTACTATAATCAGGCTTTCCAAGAGGATGCAACTAGACTAATGGGCTGCAAAAAAGGAAGGTAACTTGAACATAAAAAAAAAAAGCTTCTTGATGGAATGAAGGATAATCTTCCATGAAAAATGCTGGTAATGTTGTTGGTTGGAGTTTTATAAAGCTCATAGAGAGCCCTGGAAAATGTTCTGCATGGCTGGCAGCTCAGGGTCACATACTCCCTGGCTGAACTGTGCCTGCGGGTTAGGGTGGAGGTTTTGGAAATAAGGTTTTTTAGTTAGCAGGCCAACTCCTCCACTGGGAGACAACTTTTCAACTCCCCTGTGTGGTCTGCTGGAAGGGACAGAGTCATTCTCCGCTAGCTTGGATTAGGTGCCTCTAAGGAGGGAGATGGACTAGAGGAATGTATAGATCTTATTCCATCTTCAGGCTGTGCTCGAGGAAATAGATGAGCATTTATCTTGCTGGCAGCTGACGTGCATGCCATTATTCTGTAACAGAAATGCTGTAGCATTTCGTATGCCTTTCTGATCATGCAGCGAGGGAGGATGGGAGGAGGGAAGCAATGGAACATGCTTCCTGTGATGAGCACAGTAGACAAGGCTAGAAATAGTGCTCAGTTTACATTGACTCTGTTAATTTGTCTTCTTGGACCCATGTTGAATCTTCCTCATGAGGAAAAGCAGTAAAGCAGCAGGCTTGGGGTGTCTCCTTCTTCAAGTTCCAGATGTTATCGGCAAAAACAAAAGGATATTCTTGGACAGTGGTTACCTCTTCCTTTGAGGTCTGTGATAGACACAACATTGCATACATGGTGAAATGTGAAGAGAACTTCAAAGGGGTGCACAGTTCTGCTGAAGATAGGGGAGATGCACAGACAGATTAGAAGGGCAGAGGGCTGTGATCCAAAACACTGCAGTCAGGGGAGAGACTGCTGCTTTGGATCAGCTCCAGCAGTCCTTCAGTCCAAGATCGCATGTTTGCTTATGTTTCGATTTAATCAATTTATTTGGGGTTAAGGTATTGTTTAGAATGGTGTTCTAAGAATATAGAGAGGTTAACTAGTCTTATGGTGTTACTTGTGTACTGGTGATGCTGTTCTGCTCCTCCCTTCAGATAGGAGGTAGATCAGTTAATGAAAAGTCTCATTGAAGAGACTACTGAGTAGTATGATTGTACAGTAACATACCATCATACATCAATCTGGGTGGCTTGATGTCTTAACATATAATCTTTCCTCCACTGGATTTTGTGTTCCATCCCAAAATAAACCAGAGTTTATATAAAAAAGACATGCTCTTACTGCAGAAGCAGGTGGACTTCCAAGTGCTCCAAGATGGTATGTTGTTGCTAGATAGGGAGGAATATTTTTATTCAGATTCGTAGTGGCTGAAATAAAAATTTGAGACAGTTTGTCTTCAGCATGAATGGTTTTTTGGAGGGCAGGCAGGGAAAACACTGACAAACATTTACAATACTGGTTTAAGGATGACTCTCCTTTAATTAAGTGTAACTTGAGCCCTAAAATTTTCTCATCTGGTGACTTGATACCAGGTTTTTTACATCCTGTGTTGTCAACTTGAAGTGGAAACTCAGAAGAAAGGATGAGATTTTGTTGAATTGATTCCAAAGGCAATCAGAAAGCTGAAAGAATTGAAGCGTTCTGCCAGAAAGTGCATTAACTCAGCTTGGATTTGCTCATCCAGCCCCTCTGTAAGCTAGTACTGATGGCTTGCTTTTCACTACTGTATTAATTTTTCATTCTGTAAAGTACTCTGGCGAGGTTCTCTCCAGGAAGAATGGAGGGCCACTTCTTTTGCTTTTATTAACTACTTATATTCTGATCTAGAGAAATGCCAGCAGACTGGTTGAATTTGGTCATTTTCATTGATTCCAATGAGTGAATTAATTTCACATCCAATTGTCCCTGTAATAGGAACACCCACTGTGGTCTGTATTAGTCTATTGGTATGACTTTGATTTATAGTATTAAATACTACTTAAAGTATGGGCACTAAGGATAACAAGTCTTGATATACTCCTGACTGCTCCACTGGTGGTTACCATGACTTTGTGGTCATGGTTTTCCTTGTTTGTTTTGCTGGTTTTTTTGTGATGGATGGTGTTTTTCATTTGGTTTGTTGTTGTTTTGTTTTTAAATCTATTAATTTTTCCTCTGCAGGACTAGGCAAAGGCCCCTGTCAGCAGGTTATCAGATTTAACAGATTGGTTTGGCTTGGTGTAACAGAACCTCTACTGCTAAATAAAGCCTCGTTCCTTGTATAAATTATCCTGTAGTGTATCCTATCAGTGAGGTCTGAATCAGTACAATTCAAAGTGCCAGGAAAAAGACATTCTTGTGGTAATTCTGGCATTCCTGGTGATAGAAAGTATTGGAAAATGTGAGAGAGAGCTTGTTCTTACAGAATATACAACCCAGTTTTGTGTAACTGAGAAGCAGCTTGGAAAGTTCAGATAAGAAGCCAGATGTTGGCCCAAAAGAGTAACCAAAAGAATATTTATTAGCAGAGTTAAATTCAATGATCTTATTTTCCCTTTCATGGAGTTTTTAACAATGTTTAATGGAGATGCATATGAATTACAGAACTATTAGACCTGAATACACTGAGGTCTTTCTTGAATCCCCATGAAATTTTCTTGATCATTCACATTTTAATCCTGGCCCTCAGAATTACTTTGTAGCATATGTAAAGTCCTGTAGATGCTAATTCTGGTAGCCTTTGTCATATTTATTTAACAAATAGTTCCAGTCCATCATTTATATGTCTCAAATCACCTGTGAACAACAGATACTGACTTTTTAATTTTTTTTTTTTTTCCTGCCTTTAAATCCTTGGGTTGAAGAACTAAGACCGCGCTGTGCTAGAGTACAAAGTGCAGCACATTTAACACTTTTTTTATGACTAAATGAGGGAGATTCCTCTTAACTGATCATACTTGGACCTCTCCAGACTTTCAGCTGCCACTTGAGCATCATTTAGATACCCTAGAAAGTAAATCTCCAGTTTAGGGAAAACAATTTAAAACTGAGCACAACTTGAAAGCTGTAAACATGTAAACTTCTAAAGCCTACCTATTACCTGGGTGCTTAGGCAAAAATGTGATGCTCTTTCCTCTTTTCTTTGCCCTGCTTTTCCTCTCATTCAAGCAAGTGGGCTCCTGAATGCTTAGGGGATATGTGCCCCTCCTTCTGTCGTCTTTGCTTTCTTGCTTTCAACAGCTTCTCTATTCAGTGTTAAACAACAGGGAAAAGAAAAGCACTGCTGAAAATGAAGATATTCTATTATCATATAATCCTGTGAAGAAGGGAGTTCTGCTTCCCCCACAAATGGTCAAACTCCAAAGGGTCCTTGCTGGCCCAAAAATCTGTGGTGGCAAGAAGAATGATTGAAGAATGAAAGCACATTGACATTTCAAATCATTGCATTGCTGAGTACAGACTGCTTTTGTGGAGCACTCTTTAAAGACTACAGCCCGGGGTGCAATTTTGTAGGCAGCAGAGGTTCAGAGGCAGTGCCTGGGGATGTCAGAGGGCAGTTAACTGAACTAGACTCTTTACTAAGCATTCCTTCGTTTTCCTTTGGTTTTCCATACAGGTGCTTAGACATAAACAGACATATATAGATACACATGCAGGCACATGGTGTCTAACAGATGGTATATGAAAGCTGACCCGATGCTCTTAAAAAAGCAGACCTCTATCTGCAGGCTTTGCAGCATGTCCTCCCTAGTGTTCCATCTGGCTTCGGAGAATTAAATAGTTTGACTCCCAGAAAGATACATCGGGTCTCTAGATGATACCCTTCTTGTATTGACACAGGTGGTGGAAAAAGCGCATGGGGCTTGCTGTCCTTTTGATCCAGGAGAAGGCATATCCAGACAGACCCTAGATGGTCTGTGCAGTGATCCCATCACCAGCAGGCACTAGGAAGGATGGATGTGGACCTACTCTTGAATGCTTCTTGTTTCATGTCTTATGGGGAGCATGGGAAATTCTACATAGTCATGAAGACCAATGAAACAATTGACACGTCTGTTGGGATTCCTGCTCTTTCAAGATGAGACGAGTTAAATTCAATTATCTTTATTTCCCTTTCATGGAGTTTTTGCCAATGTTTGAACAATATTTAATGGAGAAGCCTGGCAAAATTTATCTGGTAGAGTCCTGAAATGCTCAGAATGGCTTTTTATAATCAAGCCTCGCTGAGCATTATTTACATAACTTGGGACAGGATCCCCTGTGGTTTGATCTTTGAGTATGACCCAACTCTCTACCACTATATGATACCATATAAGGTCTAGAAGTATGTTCTGGTTTTGGAATGGCCACAGTGATTAGGAGAACTCCTGGAGGGACATGGGGAGTTCAGGCAGTCATTGCTATAGCTTTGGCTTGCCTGTGCTTCACAATCCTGCCTGCCTGTGCTTCACAATCCTGCCTGCCTGTGCAAATGAGACAGTAAAGCAGCAGACTATTAAGCTGATAAATAAAAATGGGAAATAACAGTGGATTTAGTGGAATTTGAAGACAGTTCTGACCTTTCAGGAGGACAGCATATTGTGCTGGAATAAAGCTGAAAGATGGTGCCCTTGGTCAGACTGTCCAAAGTCATGGGGGACGTTTGATGTCATGAAGACTTATTTTGCTTATCATAGAATGGCTTGAGTTGGAAGGGACCTTAAAGATCATCTAGTTCTAACCCCCCTGCCATGTCAGGGACACCTCCCTCTAGACCAGGTTGCTCAAAGCCTCTGCCAGGGATGAGGCATCCACAGATTTTCTGGTCAACCCATTCCAGTGTCTTACCACTCCATGTCCTTCTTGTGTTGGGGGCTCCAGAGCTGCATGCACTACTCCAGGTGGAGTCTTACAAGAACAGAGTGGCAGAATCACCTCCCTTGACCTTCTGGCCACACATCTTTTGATGCAGCCCAGGATATGGTTGGCTTTTTGGGCTGCCAGGGCACATTGACTACTCATGTTAAGTGCTTCATCAAGCAGCACTTCCAAGTCCTTCTCTGCAGGGCTGCTTTCAATCCATTTGTCACCCAGCCTGTATTTGTGCTTGGGATTGCCCTGGCCCAGGTGCAGGATCTTGCACTTGGCCTTGTTGAACTTCATGAGGTTGACATGGACCCACCTTTCCAGCCTGTCCATATCCCTCTGGATGGCATCCCTTCCCTCCACTTGTCATCTGCACCACACAGCTTGGTAGTGTTGGCAGACTTTCTGTGGGTGCCTTGATCACGCTGTCCATGCCACCAACAAAGATGTTAAGCAGCACTGGTCCCAGTATCGATCTTTGAGACACTCTGCTTCTCACAGGTCTCTATTTGGATATTGAGCCCTTGATTGTGACTCTTTGAGAGCTGCCATTTAGCCAATTCCTTATCCACCGTGTGGTCCATCCATGAAATCCATGTCCTTATGGTTTGAAAACACCAGGTTGTTTTGCTGACTACAGCAAAGCCTCAGTCTTCTTAACTTGGAAACAAAGTACAAAAATTTTAGCATATATGCAATGCAGGTCCCTCTCAGACCAACCCTCTGGTTAGTTCTTAATTTATTATGTGGTATTTTTGTTGAGTGGTGTTGTTTGTTTGTTTGGTTTTTTCTTATTGAGAGGAAGTCAAATAAACTGTGGTACTTTGGGTGGTGACAGGATGTGTCTGGGAATGGTGAGTGCATTGCTGCTGCAAACAGATCTCACGTTCATGTCCATGATCATGGCTTGCTTTGTAGCTGCTGAGCAGAGCAGGATGAGCCGGGGCTCATGCTGTTGTGCTACAGAGTTGGGTGAATTCTAGGACAGGGCTTGGGTAACAAATGTTAAGTGCAGGGTTTATGTGAACAAGTGTGGAGAAGTTGAGTAATGCAAATATATTTAGAGTAGCTAAAGGTATCAATTTGTTGTGCATTAAGTTTTTAGGTTTTAGAGGTTCCTCCATCTTCCCCATCTGCTCTGATTACTTTCCAGTTTCTTCTGTTTAAAAACTGTAAACTACTGCAGTAAACCTGTTACCCTGTGGGGTTATCTTTACCTGTTGCTGATTTTATAGAATGGACCTGTGCCCTGCTGAATCTCGGTACACCAAAGTGAAATGCAGTGCAGCTCTTTGGTACCTAAGTGGTAGATGGATGCTTGGCAGAGCACAACTTGATGCAGCTGTGACCCTGTGCCTCATCCTAGTAAGGCTGTGCCACAGGGGACAGCGTCAGCAGGGAACAAGGACAGAAGGGAAATGACCTTCTCTTTTTCCTCATTCCCTCCCAGGAAAACCTGGGCCTCATGAGGTCTCTCTGAAAGCTAAAGCAGTTTAAAAACTCACCTAGTCAACCCACCACCCTTGCCAGAGAGCAGAAATAGGGTTTTAGTTTCAGTTAATTCTGGCTCAGGCACCAAAACCCCTTTGTATTTGGTCCTTAGAGTGACATTCCAGCTATTTATTTTAAAGATAAAGGTTCAAAAAAATCTGTCTAACAACTTCTTGGGGGAAGTGCCTTCCTTTTACAGGGGATACCAAGCCTGGAGAGTCCTTTGGCTCCACAGAGGACATTTATATTCAAATAGAAACAAGAAGAGCTTTTTACTGAACCAAAAATCCCTGTGTCTGGTGTGTTCCCCAGCTGACTGCTGCAGGGTCTTACTTGCTGTGGTCTCGTGGCTCCCTGGCAATGATCTCCACTGTCACATTTCATTGTACGTTTTCTGTGAATACAAAGGCATCTGTGTTATTCTCTCATTTTCCAGGAAACCTGGACTTCTCTTCCAACCTCTGACCACCTCCTTTTTCTAAATTTTTCCAGAGGTGGAAGGAAAATTTTGTAAAAATGAAGAGCCAATGTGTATAAGGGGGACTGACCCGAGTTTTCAAGTCTTGAAAATTCCTGTGAAAGGAAACCAAATGGGCTTATACCGTTTTTTAGTTTGAATTTTTATTTTAATTTTTTTAATAGAAAGATGCAGCCCAGCCTGTGAGTCTCTGTCACTGTAGCAAATCAGGCAGGGCAAGAGGGAGTCTTGCATTTCTTTCATTAGCAGAACCTGTCACCTTCTGGTCAAATCCCAAATCCCTACAATTTAGAAAGGTAGCAGTTTATTTCTGCTCTTGAAGGCCTGCCTGCAGACTGATCCATCATGGAAGAAATTGCACTTGGTGGGTGGTGGGGGAGGGAACATTCCCTTGTCTTTGATTTTTGTTTTTCACTTTTGAGAGCTATTTTTGTTCATGTATTTTTTTCCCCGTCCTTGAGCATCACTGTCATATCAGAAACTAACTTTTTAGAGTATCTTTCTTCTCCTGCCCTTTAATTAGTGGATGAGAGCTACCAAACATCATCCCACGAATATTTCATCAAAACCAAGATATTCCTGATATGTGTGTGTATATGTTAAATAAATGGAAGGAAAAAAAACAGGATTTTTTTTTTAATAGCAGTCATAGAATATTAATCGTAGGCTTTCAACTACTTCTGAGAATTCAGAATTCATTTTGAGGCAGGGAAGTAATTTTTTAATTCCCTTTAAATAGAGCACTGAGGAGTAAAAAAAGCTGCATTGACTTGGTGTGGGCAATGGAGCTGCAACAACCCAGACCATCTTTCCTTGGGAGCTGCTGCTGAGTTGTGGTTTCAGGGAGGTTGTCAGTATTCAGAGTCCGATATCAACTCTGTGTGAAACAAATGGAGCCTGCCAGCCTTCTGTGGCATCTTGGAAAACCTTTTTCTCCCTCATAGTTGGTAAATGAAGGGAAATGAGGAGGAATTTCTGGAGTTGTCTGGCTTTCTGCTATGAGGTTATGTGGAAATGCTTTTGCTAAGCTTTAGTTACCCATGAGTGGTTGTGCCTGGAACGTGTACTGGGAGAACATATGCTTCTGGTTCCATTTAGGTTTAATTACCTTTTTTGTGCTGCCTTCCCACAGCACCTACTTCAGTCAGATTTTGGTCAGCGAGTCTATGACTGAGTTTGAGAAAAATACAAAAAACCCACCAACAAGTACTAATTCGAAATCCTTAAATACAACTACTCTTACGCTATTTTGTAGGTGCATCTGAGCCTGCCCAATAAAATTTGGAGTAAAAATTATCAGCCTTGCAGTTAATTTTTATCGAGATGCGATTGCCCTTGCAGCTCAGAGAGTTTTCCTGAATAAAAAGTCTGGTGAACTATGCTTAGGCTTGTGCAGTCTCACGAGCAGCTTTCAGGTCTGGGGGCTGTGTTTTTTGGGGGGTTTCCCCCTCTTTGTATCCAAACTTTTGGCAGCTTTCTGGAATTGTTCTCTGACCTGCTGTGAAGGTGTAGTGGAGCAGTGCTCTTGCCACTAATTCAGCAGAGATGGAGCGATAACTTTTAGTAAAGGTTAGAAACAGCAGCTGTGGATAGGTTCAGTCATCCCCCTGGCCACGTGTGTCAGCCTGTGGTTCCTCCCCAGTGCACATGCCTGTTTTTTACTCAGTGCTACCAAAGTTGGCCATTGCTCTTCAGGATTCTTCCAATTCACTTTTTCGGTTTTGCATGGTATGTTGTTTTGGTTTTTGTTGCGTAAGTGGAGTGACTGATCTTCCAGTGTAAATACTGTGGCCCTGGCAAAAACCTCTCTCTCTCTCTTTCTCTCTCCGTTATAAACACTATGCAGGTGATTGTGTCTCTGTATAATGCAGAAATCTGACAAAGAAAACTCCAGGTAAATCCATCTTCAAAGCACCTGCCAGACAGTTTTTGCCCACCAGCATGATTTTGACAAAAGTCTGCAGTGTACCTTAATATCCAGATTCTGCCTTCTCTTTGGTTACCACCCAACTTTTGCTGTTGTAGCGCAGTTTTGGTAAGATTTCCCTAAGTTTGGTTTCATGTGTAGCAAGATTTTTCTGGTTGGGTTGTGCTGCTGTATCTGAAATCTACATTGTGTTGTGCTTCATCTACTTGTGCTGCTAGATCTTCAGTATTTACATTTTTAGGAAAACTTGAAAACCTTCTCTAACTATGTATAATCTTTTGTCGAAGAAGCAGTTTTGTTCAGGTTTTTAATGACTACTTCCACTTGCATAGTGTTGTTACCCCCTTAAAAAAAGGTTGTGGAACAGCATTGAAGTTTGTGTGTTCTGTTTGTATGGTCAGAAAATTGCATCAAGGCTTTTGGTGGGTGCTAGGGTAGGGCACAGCAAAGACGCTGGACTGCCATCTGCTTTGTGAACTGCCGTTTCCAGTTAAACTGTGGAGAGGCCTCCCTTGTCCCAGCTGTTTGATACTGCCTCTGCCAGTCTGCCAGCAGTTAGTCTTGCACGCGTGCAGAACAGACTCTGAGCACTCCCTAACCCGCATCAGGCAAAATCAGAAAGCTCCCATGAAGCTGCTAGTGGGAGACCTTTAAATGAGGATGGCAGTCAGTGCTGGTGTGGCTGCTCCTCCTCAGCCCTAGGCAGGAAGGATCCCTGGACTGATGACTGCTTTAACCCTCTCACTTGCATCCACAAAGGGATCTGTTTGCACAGTGCAACAGCATCTAAGCAGAAGTTTACACTGGTTTAAATAAATCCATTTAACACTAGTGCAGCAAACGTGTTTTGGCAGAACTAGAGTGTTCCTGTGAGCCTGGATAACAGGTTAGTTTACAAAATGTTCACCTTTAATTGCCCAGTATTTCTCTCCTCTGCCTGGTGAGAGGATAACAGTTAGGGCTTTCATTTATGAGTGGATTTTTTGTCTGCATCCTGGTATACGCTCCCAAAGCTCACGTAGTGCAGGTAGCAGGCTGCCTGTGCTCTCTCAGGAGGTGCTAACTCTTTCTTTGCTGGAAACAAACTCGTTCATCCGTTCATGTGTGAAAATCTCAAGTCATGGAAATTTCAATAGGAATTAAGACATGACAATGTCTTCAGGATAACCTGGCAAATTAAAATGGGGTAGAAAAACACACCATCACCCAGACTGAAAAGGGTTTTATTTTAAAATAAGTTTCAAGTTTTATAGAACTTTAAGTTGGAAAATGGTTGGGTAGTCCAGGATAACTGTGCTGCTTTTTGTTTGTTTGTTTTGGGTTGGGTTTTGGTTGGTTGGTTGGTTTTTTGTTGTTGTGGGTGTTGTTTTGGTTTTGTTTTTTTTCTTGATGAATCAGGGTTTGTGGGCTTTTTTTCCTCTTACCGTTCTTTTTGGAGTAAGGATGTTTCTTTTCAGTTCAGCTGATAGGACTTTAGCCCCCAAGATTGTCTTAAGGCTTTCATGTTTGTGTGCTCACAACAGTGGCAGGTTGGGACAAAGCAGTGCCATGATGGTCGATGAAGTGACATTGTATTCTGGCTGTAAAATGACTGAGAGGAGACTCTTGGTGATATTGCTGCTGATGCAGTTACTTGATCATGATTGTACTTAAGCAACTTACTAGCAGAACCATTGTACTAGACTTTACATAAGTACGTGGATACAGACAGTTTAAGTGCATATATACACACACTCACAGAGGCATGTATACCTGTTCTAAGTTAATAAAAGAGAAGAGGTCTGTTAAGAACACCTTGGAGTGAGAAGATAGAGCCAGCACTAGTGAGGATGCTACTGCCTCAGTCAGAAAGACGCCCAGTGTCAACTAACATGATCTAAGTCTTAATGGACAAGTATATACTAGATTTTTCTCTGATTAAACTGCCAGCCATCCTGCAGGAACAGCTTTCAAATCGCGCTCTCCGCAGCCAATAGGCTGGGTTTTCTTCCTTGATTTCTTTGCAGCTGGTGAGCCAAACCAGTATCACACCTGTCTGCCATTCATCCACTGGCTTTGCTGGTGCCAGACCAGCTGTGCAGCAGCAGTTGCCATCTGTCTGGGGTGAGGACAGATTGCTAGTACAGAGCCTCAGGAAGTAATTAGAAGGCGAATTTAATTTTGTCTTCAAGAACAGTGAGGTCCACATAGCTCTCCCTCCTTCTGACGAAAGAATCGGGGCTGGGGGAGGGAGGGGGAGGAAAGAAAATTATAGGAGGGAAAGAGAGAAATGTAGGGAAGAGAGAATTGAGCTGCATCCTCACCATCTGCCCACTTGGACTCGGGCAGCTGCTCTGCCGTTGACAGGTTGCAGTCTTTCCACCCAGTGCAGACGGCCAAATGGCTCGCATCGTGAACACAAACCACTGATGATTAATATGAGTAAATAGCCTGGTTGGAGTAAGTTGCACCCGGAGGCTGAGCCTCTAGTTGCTTGAAAACCTTCAATATCTTATTCCTTTTTCTCTCATTTCTCCCTTCTTTCCACCCAAGTTTTTCCCATATTTTGTGAGCCAAATAAAATTTTGGGACGTGTGCTTTTTCTGGATCCAATCCCATACCTCTGAATGCAGCATGATCAGTTTTGGAGCAGTAAAAGGTTATCTAGATGCAAAGGGGAAATGGCCAGTTAGAGCTACAGTGCAATTGCTCCTGTGCTTAAAATTAGTTACGGATGTGCTTAAATGCTTCGTTAGCTCAGGACCTCCCTCTGCTACTTGGGACTGCACAGTTTCTGACAGTGCCCGCTCCAGGGGCACATATTCTTCTTTTAATCTGTGAAGAATACATATTTTGCATCTGTTGCTGTGGAAACATGGCAAAGGGGCAAACATGTATTTCAAGGTAACAAACGCTCGAAACACAACAGAACCCAAGGAGGTAGTGTGCTTTTGTGAATGACTTTAGATATCTTTATTGAAATCTCAGTCAGGCACCCAAGAGGTGTCTGAGGTTTGTCTAGTGCAAGGTGTGTGTGGAGTCCTCCCCTCCTCTCCTGGAGGCCCTGCAGTGGAGGGGGTCTCCTAACAACCTGTTCCTCGTCCAGTGTCTGTTGACATCAGTAGAAAAATACTGCGTGTACCCAGTATAGGGGACCTTATAAATGTTTACCAATATCTGAAGGGTGGGGGGTAAGATGATGGGGCCAGTCTCTTTTCAGTGGTGCCCAGAGACAGGACAAGAGGTTACAGGCATGAACTGGAACACAGGAAGTTACTGAACATAAGGAAAAACTTTACTGTGAGGGTGACACACCCTGAAACAGGCTGCCCAGAGAGGTTGTAGAGTCTCCGTCTCTGGAGACTTTTAAAAGCTACCTGGACACATTCCCATGCAACTTGCTCTAGGTGACCCTGCTTTGACAGAAGGTTTGGACTAGATTATCTCCAGAAGTCTCTTCCAACCCCTACCATTCTGTGATACAAAAAAATCCAGTACACTACTGTTTTTGGTTTTTCTCTCCTGGTATTACTAATGATCATAGAGATTTTTCCAGAGAATAGTCACCGGCAAGTGTCCCTTCCTGAGCCTGAAGGACCGTTCAGGCAGTTAATCCCCAAGATTAGCTTGCACTTGAGTCATTATTGAGTAACTGAATATTGTTTAGAGGCTCAAAGTGTCTCTCATAACTGTTCAGAGATGTGATGATGGGATGACAGCTTTACATCCCTAGTTATTTGCACTGCAGGGCTTTAAATTCTTGATGTCAGGAGCACAAAAAGATAGCTGAGTTGAATCCAGGTGCTTTTTTGTGATAGTCCTGTAATTGCTGCTTCTTCTATTACCTCTTCTTTTACAAAGTCAGTTTATTTCTCACAAAACCCTTCGCTATATACTGCCTACAGCACCCCGAGACCTGATGTTTATGCACAGTTTATCTAGCCTCTGGCTGGTTTCAGTGACTCGGGATTGATGGAGCCATGAATTTGCTGACTTCTGTATAAATCCAAGCCCAACATTCACATCTCCCCAAACTTTATCAACTGAGATTAGATACCTGGTCTGTCTTCTCCCAGCAGTGGTTTATCCTGTGCTATCCAGACATATCATCCTCACTAGAGGAGAGTCAAAAACTTTTTCTATCTTTTTCTCCCTTTTTTTTTTTTCCTCAGGGGGTTCAGGCAGCAGTACCTGCCTTGAGTGTGGCAGCAGATGTATTCTCACATTACAGTTTTTTCTTGAGAAGCTTTTGACTAAGCAGCTGCTGTCTCATGCGTAGTTGGAAGCTGAGTCTGAGAGTGTAGTAGAAACGTCAGAGGAAATACAAGAAATTGCTGCCCCCAGCTATTTGCTACCTTTCTTCAAAATCTGCGAGGCTGGTAGAGCAGAAAGTATCTTAGTATTACATCTGGCAGTTTCACCAGAACCTCACCTTCCTTGGCAGCAGAACTGACACCACTGGATTTTGGAAAGAACAATGTAACGCATCCCCTCTGCCAACTTTGCTTTGGTGGAGCTGGGGAAGGAGCAGAAGGGCTAGGAGTGTTGTTATAATTTCTTAAAGTTGTCTTTGCAGTCTTGGAAATCATCTGTAATGAGATGAACGTGAATTGCCTAGTTAGTGTTCTTATTGTTCTCCTCCCTCTGTTACTCAATGTGAATGGCAGTTAGTTCTGCTTACAGTATTCATGACTTTAGAGGCCATAGGTACTACCATGGGTAAGGATTGGACTCTTTCCTCCCCCATCCCCCCGCAGCGATAGTGATCCTGGAAATGGAGAATGATGCTATTTCACATTCATTTGCCAAATCCCTGCCACCCAACCAGGGCAGGACCTCGTGAGCATCTCTTGTAAAACTCTACTACAGGTCCTGTGTATATTTCCCTAAGGTGGTGCCAATGCTGGCATCGTTTGGCTTGGTTATCCCTACTGCAGCCGTAAGTAACCCCAGCTTTGCTCTGACAACAGAGAAATGTGAGTGGCTTTTGCTCTGGTATATACCTGACAGGTGCTAAGCCAGAAGCTTGGTGACTTGTGTGGAGAAGTCCACGTTAATGTTGGTGGGCTTTAAAGCAAGTCCAGCAAAGTCTACAGATGAGTGAAAAGAGCCAGATAAAGTTGTCAGGGGGGTTTGTGGGTTGTGACCTCATAATTCCTTTCTGCTATTCGGACTTTAAATTCTTGCTGCATTGTAAGTCACTTCTGGCTCCACTTAGCTATCAGATGCTTCTCTCCTGTTCCTTCTTCCAAACCTTGCTTGTCACTGGCTGTGCCAGGAGCGATGGATCAGCTGAGAAGAGTGCAATTTGGTTCTCTAAGATGGTTATGAATCTCAGTTGTCCAGGATCTATCAGTCTTAATCCTTCCACAGAAGATTGTTGCTGTTCTTGATAGGAAGCTACTGTTCACAGCAGATGTTTTTCACGTAGGCTTCAGAAGCAGCAGCCTTAAATGTGGTCTGACCTCCTCTGCAAACAGAGGCTGAGCACTGGGCTTGGAGAGGGTCCAGCGTGAGGATGGCTGTGGGCAGGACCTCCCTGTGGTGCAGGAATGGCTTATAAATAGGAAGACAAATTGAAATGTTCCCTTTTTGGTTTTCCATCTCCTGCAGTTCTTGGGAATGAGGAAGGAGGCCAATAAGAAATGTTGACATTTTAGTCAAAAGCAAGGCAGCTGAGGGGGAATGCTGTGGGTTGGGGTTTTTTTTTCTGGGTTTTTGGTTGTTTGGTTTTTTTTTTAATGTATTTTGAGAAGTGTTGCAAAGATGGTGACAGGCTGTGGTGCAAAAAGTCCTGCCCAGACTTGCTCATCTTTCAAATCCAGGGGTAGAGTGGTTGATTGACAGTCTCTGTCCTTGAGATTGCCTAACCTGACTGAGCCAGCAGAGGAAACCCAGTGGGTGCTCAAGTGAAATGCTTTCCAAATGCCCTCATCTGCACTCACTGCATCCTCTACCAGTAAAACCCTTCAAATCCTGCTTCAAAAATTCATAAGTTTGAGTGCTTTAATGGAGGCAAAGGAAAGACCTTTCTGTGTTGTCCTGGAAGAGCCTGTGGAAAGTTCAAAAGGAACTTCCAGTGTTCAGTAATGCTGTGTTCACCCATCCAAGAACTCTTCTTGCTGAGTTCCCTGAAGCTTTAAGGTTTTATTGAAATCACTGTGGGATATTGACTTTCATGTGAGACTAGTAAACGGGCAGCCTGTAAAACCAAGGCACTAATATGTCAGCTATGAATTTAGCTTTGAATTATGCACATTACAAATAGGATTTTCCAGTCATATAATGCAAAACAGAGGCAGTACAGAAAGTATTAAAAATCTCAGCCTATAAAGACATTTATGAATTTGAGGAGCATTGCTATAGAATTTTTTTGGTCTGTTTTAAATCATAGTCACGCCTTGAAAAATGTTACTGTTCTGTTACTGTGATTAAATTCACAGTCTGCTTTGCAGTGTGAAAACGCTGGCTGGGATGCAGTTGCATTTGCAAGCTTTGCTTGTGAAATGTTTTTACTCGGATGAATACAAATCAAACTCGGGGTGCTGCGAAATCCAATTCAGGAGGTGCTCTCTGCAAACCGGAGCATCACCACCTACCTCTGTGCAAGCATGCTTGCAGAAATCTGTGTGCCACTGATGCCATCAGTTAATCTTTACCTTTAGTATTGGGTCTATGAGAAATGAAGAATGAGAGACATTTTAGATATTAATTATTGGAGTTTAGTGTGGAGAGCAGTTTTAAGTAGAAGTTTTGAGTGTGGAGAAAGTCATAACCTGAGGTAAGCAGGGCAATCTTCTGGTGCTTTTAGACAAGGTTAATAATGTAATTGGCTAATTAGCCCCTTAAAGTTGTTTGTTGGGGGTTTTTTTGTTTGTTTGTTGGGGGTTTTTTTTTTGTTGTTTTGCTTGTTTGTTTGGGGTTTTTTTGTTGGGATTTTTGGGGTTGGTTTGTTTTGTTTTTGTTTTTAGTTCTGGTACATTCTTGATTTTTCTTTGTCTCCATGGAGTTAAATTTGACACTTTTTAACAAAGAGCTTTCTATAACTTTTTCATCCGACTTCTTTTAAGAGTAACTGCAAGGATTTTTTTGGGGAGAATTATTGCCTTTAGGTTTCTATCTTCATAAATTTATGTCCTCTGAGATACAAAAGCAGATTGTGTCACTATTGCAGCAGAAAAGAAACTCAGCAGTACATGTAACAGAAACAGACCGTCAGCAGAAAAATAATTCAGCTATGAGAAGTCAGCATTAAAAACAATATTATTATTTGTCTCAGGTACAGCGTTGCCCCAGGGAAAGTCAACAGGGGCTTTCCCATCCATTTCTGTAGCCAGAATACATTAGAATTCATCCTTTAGCATTTATAGTATGAGCTTTAATTACATTAAGGTGATTTTTTTTTTTTTAAAGGAGAAAGATAAAGTTTAGAAGACACACTGACACCTTTTAATCTTGGGGGGGGGAAATGTGTTATACCTGCAGATCTTTCACAGGTCTGAAAGAAGAGTGAACCACACGTGGTGCTTGGGAAGACAGTTATAACATAGGCTGAACCCCATGGTTTTGCTTGTTGGGACCAGTTGTAGACTAGTTTGTTAAATGACTGGAAAGGTCAAGAGCACGAAAGCCCATTTGATTCTTAGACTGAAATAAGGCTTAGCTAGATTAGGAAAATCTACCTGTAAGTCAAGGAACAAAGTCATGAGTACAGGTGGTACATTTTACATCAACATCTTTTCACTTCATTCTTCGCATGCACTTTTTTCCATACTTCTGATTGATTGAAGTTTGTGAAACACTGGAGGTAGTGACCAAGCCTTTGCAGTGTCCAGCCATTGATAAGCTTTCTGGTCACTGCAGCCCAAAATTAAAATCTTCCAGCAGAAAAAGTTCCATAATGGTGCTGCTGTGGATTTTCACATTACAGACTTTGATCACCTGCTAGGCTGATAGTGGTTTAATTGCAATCACTATTTCCAGCTTGGCATGCAGTCCTGTAGATTGCAGTCACTGAAATGATAGAGCTTATTTGCTGGCCACTCACAGCTGAATTGAAAGTCATACACAGTAATACCGGAAATTAGAGTCTGTGTGACTGATTTCTTTGGCTGTAGTTGGCTGAGCAGTAGGTCTAAGTGGGGCAAGTGTGTCAGCTCCGTTGAAATTCTGATTTACAGCAGTCCTCATTGTCAGTTCTGAGGAGGAGCTACATTCCATTCACTGAACAAGTTCACGCTGTAGGAGAAATTAATTTCACCAACACTCACATGTAAGTTAATTTTAAGGTACAGTCACTTAGAAAAGGAGGGCAGTTATATTAATGCATTATTTATGATACGTGACCCTGTGATTTACCCTGTATTTTTTAATGTTCTCTAGCATTTGTACAACTACCATCTCTGCTGGAAGTAGCATTTTGGATCTAATAAAATTCTAAAAGAGCTGTTCTCTCAAGCAGCATCTCCAGCCATGCTATTCCACCTCTGCTTCACACCCAGAATATACCTGGAAACTGTCCTGCAGCTCAGAGCAGTTTGAGATGGATTTGTGGCAGCTTTGGGGTCCAAAAACCTCTGGAGTCATGTTTCTTTCCATGCTGGTCAGGAGTTGTCTAAAGCTACAACATGACGGCCATGTCTATAAAAGTATTTTGAGTCGTTTGTGGGGATTCTATCCAGAGACTTGTATTGCTGGTTTTGCTGCAATGAGGTGGAAGGATGGGTAAAGCAGTTCTGAAATTCTGCCTCTGGGAAATGCCTGGTTTAAGGCATGGTATCACTAGATGATAACAGAAGGCTATTTGAAATCATCATTTGCTTTACCTACCAAACTAACAAACTGGTTGCTCCGCTGGTGCGAGGAATGTTCTGAATTCCAGTATCCTGGAAGTTCTGTACTAACAGCATCATGGGTTCATTTTTTTTCAGATGTTCTCTTTTACATTGTCCCCTGAACCTATAGTTTAAGCTATGCAGGATATTAGATAAATATCTAGTAGCTCTCTGCAGATCACGCAGCACACTTCAGACCTTTTTCTGTCACCTCTTTAATGCTGGAACACAGAACTACTTGCTCTTCGTGTGCTCGTAGATACTCTTCTTGTCTTCTTCAGGGGTAAGTGTAGCTGCTAGTACTGGTGTAAACGAGTCACTCCCCCTGCATAAAACAGAAAAGGGAAAAGTGCAAAAGAAATGTTTAATATTCTCAGAGATGAGGTGGAATAGCACTGATTATTGCACTTATTTTACTTCTGTGTGTGTCATGTATGGGCTTATTAGTGCACTCTTGAGAAACAATTGCTTGAACAGCAGTATTTACAGTACTACTCTTTGTTCATCTTTTGTTGCAGAGCTGCCTTTTTTGCAAGGGCTGACTTTTTCAACCAAATAGTATCACCTGTAAAGAATTTTCCTGTGACTCTTGGAAATCTGCTGCAGAATATTCCCTATTTGCTATTCAGTCCTGTTTTCTTCTTCCTTCAGCAGGTAAGCACATGTTTCTGCAACACTGTTTGCAACTGGAAAATGTTTCCTATTTCATACACCTGGAGAGTTCATTTTGCTGGACTCATTAGGGCTCTACCACCTCTGTTCCAGAGTTTCCCTCAGAACCCACTGTATTTTCTGCCATAGAAAAAGATGTGAATAACAGTGCAGTACGTTGGGGTTTTTAACATCAGCTCATGTCAATCTACATCCCTTTAGCTTTAGTGCAGCTTAAAAAATGGTATGCATGAACTTTCAGCTGTGAGTCTATTTACAGCTGAATCAGGGTTGTGAGCAAGCAATATAGAAAATTGCTTGAATTTCTGCTCTCTGAGAGGAGCCTCTAAATAACTTAATGTCCTTGGGGAAAAAAAGCCCACAAGCAGAGAGCCAGGATGGGTGATGTAAAAGCATCATGGCAACCTTGATCTGAATGAGAGGGTTTGGATTCTGTTCACCAAGATCATAGTCAGACAACCGTTGCAGAAACAGATTAAGCTGCCCCGGCTGACTGTGCACTGAAGCTTATAAGAAATTCTCAAATGAGCTATATAGGATTGATGTATATGTGGGTGTGGCAAGAAGCCTCACCAAACAGCTGAGAACTAGTGGTATCTTCCACAGCTGCAGTTATTTCTGCAGAGGTGCTTGGTACAACCTTCTAGAGTTCCCTAATATCCATTGTTAGAATTGGATTTGGGCTTGAGATTCAAGGTTTTTTGGGAAAGAGGAAATTTTTAGAGATTTCTTGAAATTGCTTTCAGTAAATGCTAGTCATAGATGGTGAGTGTGTATGGGGGTGCATGTATGCATTTATGTGAGAGGAAAGTACATGTGCTTAATCTGTCTTTGATGATGTTCTGCTTTTCTTTTAACATCATTGCATGTAGTAGCTCTTAGTTTTTCAAAGCAACTTAGATATTTTCTCAGAAAACAACTGCCAGTTTCCTCCTCCAAAAGACTTTACTTTTATGAACATATTATTCTCTTAAATGTTTATTCACTTTATCACTATACTGCAGAATCTAACCTCTGTCATGGCCTCAACATTTTTTCCTGATTTTTTGTTTTTTCTCTCTCTCTCTCTTTTTTTTTTTTTTTTTTTTTTTAATAAGCAATGAGGTCTTTTCTAAATGGTTTGCTCTTCAAAATGTCTGTTTTGATTTACTTGGATGTGTATGAAATGGTAATGGTGGCAATGCCTGTTCATGCTGGTTCATTGCAGTGCTAGCTGGATTTTGCTACAGTGGTTACTTGGTTTCATCTCAGGCTGCTTGGGTAAATGGTCCCCTATAATCTGCAACTTCCACTGGGGCCTTGCACCATAATCTAGTGCAAGGCTGTGACCTACACCAGAATTTAGCTTGGTCTGTAAATTGGGCATAGATGTTTAAGAGAACTCAGTTTCATAGAATCATAGAATGCCTTGGGTTGGAAGGGACCTCTAAAGGTCATCTAGTCCAACCCCCCCTGCTGAAAGCAGGGACATCCTCAACTAGATTGGGTTGCTCAGAGCCTCATCAAACCTGACCCTAAATGTCTCTAGAAATGGGGCTTCCATCACCTCCCTGGGCAACCTGTTCCAATGTTCCACTACCCTCACAGTAAAGAACTTCTTCCTAAGGTGCAACCTAAATCTACTCTTCTCTAGTTTAAAACCATTGCCCCATGTGCTATCACTACATGCCCTTGTAATTAGTCCCTCTCCAGCTTTCTTGTAGGCACCCTTCAGGTGCTGGAAGGCCACTATAAGGTCTCCCCAGAACCTTTTTCTCTCCAGGCTGAACAACCCCAACTCCCTCATTTGTCCTCATAGGAGAGGTGTTCCAGGCCCCTGATCATTTTTATGGCCCTCCTCTGGACCCGCTCCATCAGGTCCATGTCCTTCTTGTGTTGAGGGCTCCAAAGCTGGATGCAGTACTTCAGGTGAGGTCTCACCAGAGTGGAGTGGGAGAATCACCTCTTTTGATCTGATGAAAGATCACCATGAAAGGAAACATTTACTCATTTTGCCTTGAGTGACTTACCACCACCCTGACAGTATGTGTTTGACTGGAAATGCCAGTGCCTTATCAAAAAACACTGCCTGCCTTCTGCAAACCCAGTATTTTATAACCACTGGGGGTTTTTTTTATTGCAAAAGCCATATCTTGCTGGCAGTATAATAGACTTTAAGTGATGCTTACAGTTTTATTATATTCAAATTTTATATTCCAACAGTGTGAATATTTTCACAGTTACATTTATTATTTGCTCTTCATTGTGGTATGATATAATATAAAGTTCTTGGGAGTCTGATCCTACTGTAACAGGGACCATAGAAAACACATACTGAAGGTTTCAGGCCCCCGTTAGTTTCCCTGTGTAGGCCATGGCCTTTGTAAACAGTTGTGCAAAGGTTTTATTTTCTGGATGTGTCCTGTACTATTTCATGGGAACGTCACAGGTTTCAACTCCAGCATATGCAGAAGCCTTAGCACGGCAGGGGCCTAATCAGAAACACCAAAGTAATATGCTTGCTGTGCTCACAAGGAGACAGAAGTCAGTGGGAGAGTGTTGAGATAATAAAGGAAGTTAGCAGTGTTTGCTGTATCACAGCTGATAAGCACTCAATCTTTTTGTAATTAGTATCATGAGAAGTTCCTGGCAAAGTGGTAACTCTTTATTTGCTCCCCTTTTTTCCTCCTCCTCCAATACAAAGAGGAGAACCTGACAGTATTTTTATTTATTGTTTAATTCTCCCTGTCTACTGCTGGAGTGAGTGTTACTCTCAGCACAACTCCTCTCTAAAATTTCAACTAATTCCTTATCCAGAACCAGCAAATCGCATTTGCCTTTTTGTTGAGGCTGTCCAGTGAAGGCTGCAAACTTTGTCCAGTTCTCTCAATCTTGCAATGCCTTTGGTCAGCAGCAGACGCTACTAGAGAAACTCCTAATTTAATATTTCCCTACTTGAAATACCTATTGAGCTTGTAAGCCAAAGACATCTCCCAAAGATCTCTCTCTTCATCTAGGGTCAGAGCACATACTTGAGGAAGTGAAACATTCATTAGTCGGATTATTTACACATGTATCATGATGAACCAGGCAATAAGAGATTGGGGACAACATTAATCTCATCTAATTTTAGATATTTACAGCTTGGAATACCATATCCATGCCTGAACTACAGACATTATGTTCTTTTTATAGTTGGTGGAGAGAAAAGGCACATCCCCTGCATCACTTTTCTGACCAGGTTTAGCTGTCCTTTATAGGATGCAATGAAGTGCACCCTGGATGTGCCTGGTTTTCTCCAGCAACTACAGAATGAATTTTCCTGTACATTTTCCTGTCTGGATTTTCCCGTACATCTCTACTTGTACGCATCTCATAAGTCTCTCTCCCCGTGTCCATTACCCCATTTCCTAGTAGCTAGTGCTGAATGAGCTTAAAAAATGACAAGTCCAGGCTAGAGTGACTGAACTTTATCACAAGAGTGTCCTGATTGCACTTTCCAGTTTGGACCTCCCAGGTCACTACACTGCTCTCACTGTGGTCACCAGTGTCTCCTCTCTCTTCACAGCAATTATGGTGAATTTAATCAAAAGGGAGGAATTATTTCAAATGGTATTCCCAGTTTTCTTCCTGTTAATTTTCTACCACATTAGTAAAATACAGACAGCACTAAAGAGTAGGTAAAAGCAGATATAATATTCTCTATATTGATCCACCTAGCTAACTGTATGTAAAATAACAATTATATAACAGCTGAAGTCTTGCATTTATTAAATTTAATATTGCTATAAGCAAAGGAAGGTGGAAATGGTGTCCTTTTTTCCCCCAACTCCACACAAATAGAGGTGAAACAACTTTCACAGAACTGAGCAAAGGAGGACAGGTCACCTCACTAAGGTTTGAATAATCTTCCAAAAGTTAAATAATGAAGATTACCAAAATAACATCTTAAAAGTAATATGCCAGGCACAAAATAGTCATGGTGTGGGCTTGAAAATTTACTTCTTTAGAACTTGTGTTCTGCTTTTGAACTAAAATGGGACTCTTTCAGCACCTGCTGTTATGTGGATGTATGTAGATAAATACAAGTGGGTCCTGGTCACATTTGCATTACAGCTGTTAACTAGGACTTAACAAGGCATCTAATAATTTTAGATGCCTGTGGTTTTTGGCCCTCTCATAGGGAAGAATTGTTACACGGTATTAAGGATTCAGTCTTTAAAAAATTAAGGCTTCTCTACTTTTTTCTTTTTTTTTTGGTAACACTACTAGGTACCAACAGTAGAGTTGGAAAGGCTTTTCCCTTGAGAAAAAATAATTCTTAGAAACATTTGAAAGAAGATTTTCTATTCAAAGAATAGGTAGGAAGCAATGCACTAAAGTAAATGAACAATGAAAATTTATATTTTATTCCAGCAGAATAAATTCATATGCATTTACATTTCATGTGACATGCTAAATTCTTGTACTAAAACAAAGGAAACCCCCATGGAGTCAATGAAACAAAAACCTGGATTAAAAAAGCTGTTTATGCCAGTTTGAGTCAAAAGTTCAGTTCTGGATAGTCTCCTTACTCAGAGTACTCAAGTCTGAATCTAAAAGTTTCTGTTGGAGCCAATTTCTAAACCAGATGACTAATAAAAACAGTATCATGACATGCACATATGTACACGCCCATATCTCCTTTTTAACACGTGGAGTATTAGCTGAGGGCCAGGATTGTTTTAGGTTTGATTTATGTATAAAGGGATTCAATTCTTCTTTCCATGTCCTCCTCCCTTCTCCCTGTCTGGCCAAATCTTTGTGCTGTCTCGTAGTGCTACATAGCCAAATATTGCAGAAAGGAAGATGGTTTTTTTGGTGTTGGGATTTTTTTTCCTTTCCTTTTTTTCCTTATGAAAAAGGTATCGTTTTGTATTTTTTCTCCCTGTATTCATCAATCCAACAGCTTAAATATTCATGCAAGCAAGTGGCATCCAAAGTGCCCTTGTGCCTTTGATAATCGCACCCAGCTGTGATTACAGTGCCACAGAATATATTTTTGCATTTTTCTTTTTCAGTACACTTCACTGGTGATTCACCCCTTTTTAGGAGACAATTCACTGGTTTCATGACCTTTCATTTCTGCAGTAGAAATGGGTGAACTCACTTGGAATAAATATGAACCAAGCCAAAACATTACACAGGACAAAACTGATTCTACATCTGACTGTTCTGAGTCTTAGGGGAAGAAGAAGAGAAAGGGAGAAGACATTGCATCTGTCTTTTGACTAGTGACCTACAATTTATGAGCACCGAAGTGTCACATCAGGGAGTAAAGCTTTATGGATGCATGTCCTGGTGAAAAGCAGGTAAAACTGGAAGACTCGCCTTGCTATGGTCATTTTTCAGGTACACACCAGGAGCATGGTGGGCAAGCCCTGGTGCAGCCACCTGGGAAAGCCTGTATGCCCCGTCTGTTTTGAAGCTGTTAGTACTCCTTGCCACTCTGACCCACTTTGCCACTACTGCTAGCAGTGGTTATGGCTTAAAAGAGCAGGAATGAGGAAAGTAGCACTTAAATCCGTAATGCTGTTTTGCCCTCCATTAGATGCCAGGGTGTGGAGAACAGAGCAAAAGTGCAAGACAAGGAGGTTCGATTTGCTTGACAGCGTGTTCCTCAGGAAGGATCTCCCACCAAGGAGGACTACTGGCCTTAGATTCTTGTTCCTTTCTAAACAGGGGTTGATGTGACACTGCTCCTGTGAGCTGCCTGAGGGAACAGGAGACGAGGAAGGGGCCTGCCTGTCATGTTTGCCCTGCTGCCACTTTCATTCTATCTGGAAAACCAAAACACTTTTATAAAAATACCACACATGATGGAACAGCAGTCAATTTTTAAATGTTTGTGGGAGCTAAGCCATTTCAGTCACGAGGCTGCTGGCCTAGCCCTCAGTCAATGGGGTCCCAGCAGGCCCCACTGGAGGCCATTTTGTGTTGCCCCCCTCCCAAGGCCAGGGCAGCCACCCTGCCAACGCTGCTGGTGTCCAGGCAAGGAGTGGGATAAGGACCATGGAGGTGATCGATCAGTCACCTCCATCCATCAATAACGGAACCGCTTCTTTAGCAGTGTATCCTCAGGTCAGGTGGTGGTGATGTGCATCCTGCCCAAAGGAGACCATGACAAGTTGTAAGGGGCATTGTCAAAAAGTTAAAACCATAATTAAAAGCACCATGGTTGGGAGCATGCCTTCATAAGATGTTATGGTGAATTTTTTATTGTGGGGTTTTTTGTGTGTTTTATATGGCTGTTTTCAGGGTTTCCTCATGTGGGTAGGGGTGCTCTGTGCTGCTGCAGCAGCCCCAGCTCTACTGAGGGGGACACACAGGCCTAGTCCAGCCTGGCCACCCTCCTAGGTGTCTTCATCACCTTAGCTCTTCACCTCTTCAGATATGATCAGGGTAAAACCTGGTTTGTGTTTCAGATGGTCTTGAAATTAAAAAAAAAAAAAAAAAAAAAAAATTTATCAGTCTGACAATGGGTTTGTCAGTTTTTTAAGAGCGGGCTCCAAAGACTGCAGTTTTTCTGTGAGGTTGAGCATTGGCCATCCTCCTTGTGATCCTCCCCTCAGCGATCACCATCTCTCACTGTGAAAATGTCAAATTGGTAAAGTTATAAACACCAAAGTATCTTAAAAGAAGTTGAGACAGAGCTTTGAATGTGGGGCTGACCCCAGTCCAGGCTTCCCCACTCAGGAGAGGTTTTCAATTTATCTCTGTTTTCCAATGACATTCCCAAAATGAAGTATGCTCTGCAGGAAGTGATTCAAGAGAGTGCTGGCTGCAAGCCTTGCGCTACCTCGCCTATGGCTTTCTGTATGAAGGAGCCATGAAGCCTGGAAACATGACCAAGGGCTTTTGGTACCAGAACTGCAGTGAATCTGCAGCAGAAAATCTGGGAGCCTTGCTTGAAATTAGTCCTTTGACTTTTCTGCTTCAGAGTAAGGGAGCTCAGTCTGTGTGAGCAAATACTTGGCAATGAGAAGTTAATATAGCCTGAGTTTGGAGATTGTTTGAAATGACTAAAGGAAGCCTGGTGAACAAGAACGGTGGAGCAGCAGGACTCATCAGGAAGGAGACAGGGAAGGTGCCACAAAGCTTCTGAGGATGCACTGACCTTCCAAATAACACCCGTTCTTCCACCACGTCCTTCAGTAGCTTTTGAGGAGTCTGGTGTTTATGCTGACCTCAGGGAAGGAGGTTTACCTCAGCTAGTTACCTAGTTGTTGTGCTCCCTTGTAGGAGGAAAAAAAATAAAAATGTTTTCTGGAAGAAAATGTCATGGAATTGACCTTAACTCCTTGATAACAAGGCATTCCTTCCAGGTGATAATTCAAGCGGTGATGTCATGTAGATGTCTGATTGAAGGTTGAGACTGGTTAATGAGCTGGAGTGAGAGTGAAGGGAGTTTTTCCAAACCTTGCTGTGGAGTCTGAAAAATTCCAGCACTCTGCCCTTTGAGATAAGTTATTTCCCAGAGCATCCTGAGAAAACACTGATGTGATACATACTGGGATGTCATAGTGCTTGACCTGCTGACCTGGTGTAATGAAGATTTAAAGGTACAAGCATAAAATAATTTGTGTGATGAAGGCCTTTTTTACCCTTGCTGTTTCCACTGCCCAATATCTCAGTCTGCAGTGACTGTGTCAGCATACATTTATGGAAAAGATGGCAAAAGGTCCCTGGTTTTAAGTCCCTAATGAAAGCTCCACCATACTGAAGGCTACAAAGTCCCAACTACACAGCTAGAGGTTGCAGTTTTGGATTATCTTTAAAATTTGTCTGGTGATTTTTCAGTTCAGTAAAATATCCTTGTGATGCCAAGGGAGAGTGATAAATGTTCTGAAAGAATCCATTTGTGTTGAAGGCCAGGCTTTTGTGACTTTTACAGGACTACAAGATTTGCTCCAGAGAGCTATAGTACTGTTTTGACTAACAGCATAGTACCACCAGAATCAAAGATCCCCCGCCTTTGCAGAGCTGTTTCTTGCATTGCTCAGTACAGAAGTGACCTCCCTGACTTATGCACAGGAGGTGGCAGTAATCTCAAGGTGTGGTTCATGTTTCCAGCCACGCTCACATTCTCTTAGAGAGCGTATCACACAAGCAGTATCTTGGCTTTGAGAGTAATATCAGGATATCACTCCTAACTAACAACTGGCCACCAGTGCAGTTTATGAGAAACTCAGCTAGTTACTGAAGTGAATTCTTTATCTTGGTGACCTTCCAAGGCAATCAGAGCCTTCTTGGAAGACCTTGAATCAGAAATGTTTGGATATAAGAAAAATAGCACTGCGCAGCACACAGTTCTGATCTCTCAGGGTTCACAGATTTGGAAGGCGCTGTACCATATATAACTGTAGAAGACAGCACTGAGATACTGTAGCTGCTAGATCAAGGTCATGGTGTTCTGGGATCCAATTAAAGTTATGCAAGATAGGCAATTTAGGATAGAATTCTCAGAGCTCAGGAAGGAAAAAAGTCATATGCTTTATGAGCTCAGCTACTTTGTAAGATTAATTTGCCACTATCTCATGATCTTGTGATGAAAGCACAAAGTATTTTAAATGTTTGATTTGCTTATTGATCAGAACTCTTGAGACCTTACTTTCTATATCGTAGGTTTGACTTCCCATTTAACAGCAAAATTGTGGGACCGCATTGGAGTATACATTAATTGCAATGGGCTGTGAATTCTGTGAGTAGGCAATGGTGAAACCTGGAATGGACACATGTAATGCTTAGAAACCCACCTCTTTCCCTGGAGATGATGCGAAAAGAAAAGGTGGTAATGCTGCAGGTCCTTGTAATCAAGACCATTGATCCTTGCCTCCTCCAACACAAGCATCATGGTCGTTAGCATCACTGCGCTATCTTTAATTCCCAGAACCTATAAAGAGATAATGAGGATTGAAACTACCAGCTAGGGGAATTGCCTTCAGATGGAAAGCTTGATATTTTGGATGGGGGTGTAACAAGCTTATTCCTATCCTAATTCTCTAATTCCTATCTCCTGAAGGACAAGGATTTAGCTATCTACTGTATTTTAGGAACTGCTTGTATTGTGATGCTCTGTAAACCAAAACTTTCTGCTGGCAAAGAGGACGGGGTTATGTGGATACTTTGATCAAAGATTTCCTTACAGGTTTTCCTAGATTTGTGACTGGTGTTAGATGAGGCTCGTGACTTGGGACATATTCTGAGTGCAGGGCCCTGTTCTGATAGCTGGAGTACAGACACCAAATGAAGAGTAAAGAAATGCTCACAATCCTAAGAGGCAAGATGAAGACTAAGATCCAGCTGAAAAGTGGCTTGCAAACAGTATGTGTTAGTACCAGCATTTTGGTGTCCTTTCTTTTTTTCCTTTCCATTTCCTTCATGTTTAAAAACTTTGCCTGAGGATGCAGCAGCTAACCAAGAAAGACAAAAAAAAGGAAGAGGGAACACAAGAGCAAATGATGAAAGAGAAGCAGGAGGGGAGCAAGATGGGGAGACTTAGAAGCTCAGTCAGTGAACAGATAAGAAATGTCAACCAGCAGAAAACTGTAAAAAGAAACTAGAGATGGATGGTTGCTGCAGTCTGGGTCATCTTTTGCCTAGATGCTAGTCTCTCTTTCTGCTGAGAAAGTCTCCTAGGCGTGTTCATGCTGCTTTGCCTCACATTGAGCAAAACTGGAAAGGGAAGGCCCAGGAAATTGGTCCTGATCCTCTGCAGCTTTGGCATGTGTTGAGGCATGCCCTAAGTTTTGTGGTGTGGCTTATGAAAAATGAAGGTACATTTGTCTAGGGAGATTTTTAACTCCTTTCTGCCGTAGATACATTCTACCTCTTTGTTCTTTGCTTCTAGCATGCACCATTCGGAAGTGCCATAGGGATTTCTGCTCTCTTCTCCAAAAGAGGAAGGGACCTAAAGTCAAGTAGTGGGCTTCTTTTCTTTTTCTTCTTTTTTTTTTTCTTTCAATTAAAATTTAGATTTCTTGAGTTGTTTTTTTTATGGCAAAGCTCCAGTGAATAAAGCTGAGATAGCAAATTCTTGTGCTGATTATATTCTTCCACTGGCACCAATATGACTGCGGTGTTAATCTGTCGTTGCACTAGCAGAATGGTGTAGCTGAAGACACAATGACCCGTAGGAGTCACAGCATTGGCAGCTTTATTATGAATTTCATATATCGGTAATTTCTTAGTGTTTCCATTCATGTATGTTACTTTTTGCTTCCTTTCCACTCTCACCATGGTCAAAAAGAAACTTGTAAGAAGAGAATATGATGGTACTGTGAAAGTTAGCATAGCATTATGTAAATAAATGTAGAGGGTTTTGTTTCTTTTTTAGCAAATCTCATTCTTTTGAAATCAAGTGTATGCTTGGGGAGGTCCACCTGGAGGGGGTTTTTTTTAACATTTTCTAGGGATAGCAATGCGGTGTTTAAACCACAGCTCCCAGCAAGAGCAATGCAGGCATTACAGGCATACTGGGTGGTATTACAGAGTTCTCCTTGGTGATTATTTTAAAAGTCATGTTTGCTATGATGTCCTGGATCTGTATGATAATGTTGTCTCGAAATAACAGAATCGATCCTCGTGGGCTGTCAGCCTATATACCTGTACATTATTTTAGGCCTCAAGACAGCAAGTAAGTCCAAGTAAGCAAAATTCCCCTACACCTCCAGCTCTATGGCAGCTCCAGGACTTGCCCTGCAGTCACCTGCAGGATGTGAGTCCCATAGATAAAAGGTTTCTAGTAGAAACAGGCCTGTTTTTATGAGGAGATGTTTGAAGGGGAAGGGAGGGAGCAGGACCTAGGGCTGGATATGCCTTCCACACAGTGGTCGTTGTGTGGCTTGGATTAAATCACTTAACCTTTGAGCCGTGGTTTTCATGTGAGTGAAATAGCGGTATTAGCAGTGTGTATGGCATGCTGAGATTAAATGAATTAACGTAACAGTACTTTACAGTCTCAGATCTGTAAATGTGCTGAGTGAAGTTGTTCTGTTTAAGAAGCTTGTAGTGCTTGTTTTGAGCCTATGGCCCCCACCAATCCCCCATCCTCCTCTCCCTCCCAATTAGTCTGGTCAGTGCTTTTATCCCCCTTCATGACCAATAGCAAGCAATCTCTGCCACTTAGCCTCTTGATCTTAAAGCAGTGCTGTATTGCAACAGCTCTCTTCAAGTGGCTACAGAGGAACGGCTGCATCACAAGCCCTGGTGAAGAGCTCTGTATTCTACATCGCCCTCAGGCCACCTGGGCCCAAGGACATCCTGACTACCCAGTCACTGCGGCATCCCCTTGGTAGTGTGCTGGAACAGGAGGTAGAGGTCCTGGGATCTTGACATCTCTGCCACCTGCTCACAGGGTGGCCTGGGCAAGTTACATCACCTTTCTCTTTTTCAATCTTAACGCTGACATGAGGATCGCATCTTTTATCTTCATACCCAGGAGCTGCTCAGGCTAAATTAATGAATGCTGTGAAGTCAAGGATGTCCGTGGATGCACAGCACAATGTAAATGTGAAGTATTACTCTGTAATTATGTGTGGAAGTAACCCTTGTTGAAAATAATTTATTTTATCATAAATCACCATTTGATCAGGTGGAATCACAGCAAGGAGGAAGAACTGTAGAGAAAGACTGTTATCTCAACCTGAAATCTTTCGGGAAACTGGAATGCTGCCTCTCCCGTGTGTTTTGTGCATGTGTCAGTTGAATCTAGTTTTGGTTACTGAGATTGATTGGGTGGCATAAAAATAGTCTGACTTCTATAGGTGTAATGTTTCAACATACAGCTGGAAATAAGTCTTTTTTTTTTTTTTTTTTTTTCTTTTTTTAATCTCTTGGGATTTGGCATTTTATGAGGAAGCAAAGTATTGCTTTTTGCAGCATCATCTGGCAAATCCAAGGCTGACACAGCAGTTCCTTGGGTCTAGTCAATTAGCTAGCTGAAGATTCTAGGAAAAAAAGCAGATGAAACTATTATGTAGCTGCTGACATACTGGCATCATCAGGGTATGGTTTATAAAGTCTCCAGTGCTCCCAAGGGATCAAAGAGTTAAAAATTCCAAGGGTTTAATCCAGTATAATAACATTTTGCAAGGCCTATGAAATTCAGAGCAAGTGAGAAGCAGGAAAGCAACTGAGCTAGGTGGAAAATGCAATTAGAATTATATTGCCAGAGGTTTATCTAACTAGTTGTTTCACTTAACAGGGTGGAGGCACGTTTATCTGAGTCCTCAGTGGAAGCTCAGAACCAAGTTGTGCTGCCCTGCTCTCCTGGGCTGTTTTATCTGCAGAAATGCAGTGCCCTTCATCCGTTTTGAACAAAGCAGTGTTCTACTGTATCTATTTTTGGTCACTGATTTGTATGCTGTAGAAGCTGTCTCATTCCTTAGAATACAGCCATATATTGTTGTGTTTGTTTTCCTTTTGCTGCTGTGTGTACAGTGGATTGTTGTTCGTTTGTTTGAAGGATTTAAACATCTGGAACAGACCAGGGATAGTGTTGTCTTTGTATTTAGGTTAGATGTGGAGCTGCAGGTCCCTTCCAAAGTGAAACATTACGTGCCATCTACTGGGATGCTCGTTTGTATATTTGAGGGGTTTTGTGTGGGAAGGACAATCGATACAATGCTAATGTGAGCAGCAGAATGAAACTGCTGCTAAAACTAGCACAAGGTAGAACTGGATTTATTCCCCTAGGTAGTTCTGCAACTGCTTTCCCACAGAGGTAATAACAAATATAAATTTTGGAAGTAAATATTCATATGCACAATATTAGCTGAGTTTGGACGAGTAGTGAGAGGAATCAGCTTTTACTAAAATCTGACAGTAAATGATGCACATAGTGCAGATCTCCTCATAGTGAGAAGTTCTGTTCTCCTGTAATGTAAGCTTTGCCATATTATTTGGGCACAAATAAATCCAATTATAACCTGAATCTAGACAATGGGTTATCACAGATGTAAAAAGTAGAAAGTGGGGGAAATAAAGAAAGGATAAATTCTATATTGCAGCCCCCTTCCAGAGAGCGGAAGGTTATCCTGCAAGGAGCCCTCATAGCTTTTACCAGACTATTTGCAGACTAATGCCAACAGAAGAGCAGTTCTTACTCTGTGGCGTAGGCTATTGCAAACAGTTCCTTTTCTGAGAAAGCTGATCGGTGTTTTGTTACATTACTTCCCAGCAGATGTGCCAGGCACTCCTGAATTTAAAACAGAACCGTGAGTGAGTGACAGTGAGCTAAGCATGGGCTGGAGTCTCAGAGCAGCATATCCTTCAGCCCTAATGCTGCAGTCGGAGAGAGAAAGATTTTTCCTTTGAAGATAAGACACCTGGAGCTTTTGTAGAAATTTAGTGTGACCTGAGTTGTGCAGCTTTTATCTGTATTTAAAAAAAAAAAAAAAAAAAAAAAGCATTGAAAGACAAAGCATCTGGCTCTTCTGTACCCCACCAAAAATTCCTCAGAATGCTAAAACCCAAACCACCCCTTTTCATTCTGCAGTTGTGTTGCTTGCCAGTACCTTCCATCTTGTGGCTTATGTGACACTTTCAGCCAAAGCAGCCTCCCAGGGCTGTGCTGTATGCATGCAGGAAAGAGGGAGTGCAGGAGCGTACGCGTGTATGTATATGTATGAGCGGCGGAGTGAGAGCGTGAGCGTGCAGTGTCGTAACGTGGCAGGGCACAGGCAGTTACGAAACTTTCCAATAAAGTCTCAGTGCGTCAGTATTGGTTGCTTGGTTTGTTGTTTTGGTTTTTGTTTTTTTTTTTTTCCCTCCTGTCCGTTGCCCTCCAGTTTCGTTTCCATTTATGAGTGCAGAGACAGAGAGAGGGAGAGGTTGAGAAATGCTAGCAGAACCCCCCCAAGCTGCTGGAGGAGCTGAGCAATTCCCATGACAGGTGGAGCACGCCACCGCCGCGCTGAGCAACATTCCCGAGCTGTGGTGGCAGGGAACAGGGGGAGGGGAAGCCCTCGAACTCAGGGGTGGCTGCCTTTGTAAGAGGCCCCTTCAAAGTGCTGCAGCAGCAGCCAGAAGTTTGACTTTTTTATTTTTTGAAAGGACTGGAGAAATTATTAACCACAGTCGATGACGTCAAGAGTTGATCTGATTAAAGGTTTGTTTTCTTGCTGGCAGAGGTGTGCTCCGTAGAGACTGGTTCTCTCTTCTTTTTTTTTTTAAGTTTCTTTTTTGCACAGCAAACGGAGGGAACCGCTCGCGTTGCTGCTGCTGCTGCTGCTGCCACTGCTGCCGCTCCAGCTGCGTGTGTGTGTGTGTAAACAGGATGGTGTATCTGTAGCTGCCACGGGCAAACACACATTTGACCATGAGGACTCTTCGCAGGTTGAAGTTCATGAGTTCGCCCAGCCTCAGTGATCTGGGCAAGAGAGAGCAGGCAGCCTTGGATGAGCGGGGGACCCAGCAGCGACGGGCCTGCTCCAACGCTACCTGGAACAGGTAAGGTCTTGCACGACATGCCGACTCCCCTGCCGCCTCTGTGCTCTCGTGGCCGTGATTAACGTGCGGGTAGCCGCTCCGTCAGCTCGCGGGCTCGGCTGCCTTGCTCCCAGCTTGGCAAGGTTACAGTACGTCGGGCTTCTGCGTTGGCATGTTATATGTACCCAAGTTCATGTTCAAGTACAAGATGGGAGCCACTTTTTTTTTCCCTGTTGCTGTTAACCTTTCTCTGAAGGGTGACAGCAAAGAGCCTTTCCTGCAGATGGCTCAGCCTGCTCTTCCTTGTGACGGACAAAGACTTATTTCACAGGATCCAGCTACAAATATGTCTTTGTGCCTATCTAGATGTTCTCATTCAAGGTTAATTTGCTTTATTTTAGTTTTTAAAAAAATTACATATGCACAATTATCAAATACATTCTTTTTATCTGAGGAACTATGTATATTGCTGTGTGTTGATACAGATATGATAAAACCTACTCAATTTACATTGTATCTTGCTACTTGTTGATAGACATGTGACAATCTACTCAATTTACTCACATTAATACAAATACGTCTCTGTGTGTACGTACACACGCAAGTACATGCACTTTGGACAAGGAAAAATAAGCCTGAATGTTTCCTTTATTGTCTTTATACATTTGAATTTCATTACTTTTTGACAAAAGAAACCCCATGAAAACATTTTGTTGTGAATGTGTCATTTAGCACAGATATTTAGAAAGCATCTTAATGACCATTTTGGTGATGCTCTCAAAGATGAGTCTAAGTTGTTAGGAATTATATTCTTATGTCCTTTATGAAAATGAAATGTCATCTCCCAGGCCACAGCTTGGAAAGCATCATTTGTAATGTTTTATAATTGTATGGCAGTACAGTTGCAGGAATTAAAATACCAGTGAAGTATAGATACATTTGTTAAAGGTATTTCAGTTTTGAGGAAAAAAAAAAAAATAATTCTCATCTTCTGTCCTTCTCACCACTTGATTTGTGGTTTCATGCCTGTATTATGAATTAGTTGTTGCATTCCAACAGCACACAGAGCACTGAAACTGTACTGGTTACAAAAGAGACTTAAATATAAATCTGCTTAAATAACATGCTATTTATATGACTTGGAGTTGCACCCAAGATCTGGATGGTGGTCATAATTAAAGGCTAGATTGGGCCATCTTGGCTTGTGCCAGTTAAGACTTCACTTGGCCAGTGGCCCCATGGGAAACTGCAGGGAGTAAGATACTCTTTGGTGTGAACCAAGGTGACACAATACCATCCCCAAAGCCTTTTTTGTGACAGTGTGCTGACAGCTTTTGTTGGCAGGGATTAGCATTGCCAGGTCTTGCTTGCGGGGAGGGAGATGTGGAGGTGCATGAGCATGGAGAGCAGGTCAGGCACTAAGCTTGCTAGGAGGTGGAGAGCTCCAGGCTTAGGGGCTGCTGATACTCAAACCAGAGGGTTTTCCTAAGTGAGCTTGAGGAAGAGTTAGTTATTTTTAATTTGGACATGAGAGACATAGCTCTAGCCAGAAGTGGTTGCTGATCAGTGAGCTAGACATCTGCACATTTCATCCAACTGAATAGACCACTGTCCCATCCCCTTTTCCTGGAATAGGTGTCTGCAAGTCATGTTGTCACTGCTTTGCATGAACTCACGCCTAACTGTGCTTTCCTGCCACGAGCTGCCTTTTCCCTGTGCAGGGGTTGTGGGGCTGTCCCTGCCGCTTGGTGGCATGTGCCTCCAGAACTCCCTGGGACCACTGGCAGGGCTGCTGTCATACAGTAGCAGGCTGGTGCTACCCAAGGTGTCAATTCAAGTGGGCTTCATGTACCTGCTCTAACAGCTGCCTAAAGCTATGGCGAGTATTGCAGATTACAAGCTGGTTGCACTGTATGGGCAAAGGGAAGACCCTTTAGGTCCTATTTAATAGCACACAGCTTTCTTCTGAGTGGAAGAGAAAGTAAGGGTAATTCTTCTTTCAGGGGCAAAAAGACTTGTGTCCTCTCTTGGTTTTAAGAAACTTAGATACTTCCTATAGTCTGTAAACTGGAGTTTATCCTGGGGAAAGCCAGAGTTTAAATTATGTTGGATTAGTTGTATTAAGAAGTTATCCATTGTAGCTTCTGCCTATCTCCCATCTTGGCATGTGTAACAGGGGATGGTTCTTGAGGGAGATGGTGTTCCCTGGTGTTCTAATGTTGGTGTTGCAAACTGGGCATCTAAACTTTGACTCACAAGAAACCTCAGGTGGGTTTTGAAAATCTCGGGCTGTGGAAGGTTTTTTATTTTTCCCCTGCAAATTTAAACGACCCCAACAGAGGACTAGCATAACATACTTTGGTTTATGGAAATATTTGTTCTTCCAAACAAAAGGATTGACCATGCTGTTTCATTCTGTACAATATCGAGCATAAGAGCTTGCTGATAAAAGAAGTTGAGATGCACCAGCAGAGCTCTTCCCTTTCACCAAGCCTGGCAGTGCTATATTTAAATGTCTGATGGTTTCTTGCCTAACGTTAGCAGCTGTGCCTGGGTGTGGCATGTGTCTATCTGCTTTTGAAAGAGGCTTTGAACCAAGTTAATAAAAACTGATGTGGGGAGAGGTAAAGCACAACCCCATGGCAGGCCCTGCACCACATGAGACTGCTGATCCTGTTCAGAAAGTTGGCCGTTTGAGGTGGAACGAGGATGCTTCCTCAACCCTGCCAGGGTCTGCACTGAAACACCAGAGTTTTACTGGTGGGGTCTTCTGCAAGGCAGCAGCTTTGTCACCATGGGCTTTTCCTGAGGAGAATGTATGGCTCCCCTTCTGCAATTGGCTTGTATCTGGACATGGCCTGACTGCCCGGTTGCATCACCTCTACCACCTCTGCTCTGCCACTCTGTTCACACCAGTCTCTGTCCTCGGACTGTTTATACCAGAGGGTGCTTGCTGCTTTCTGCCACCAAGGGAGGGAAAACTGCAAGGAGCCTAATTGCAGGGTTCAGTGTGCATGGGGCACACAGCACAGTGCTGGAAAGGAAGGTCTATTCCTCATTGATAACTTTCCTTCACCTCCAAAACTGAAGTGCTGTATAACTTCTCCACACTGTTAGATCAAAGGGAAATCGGTGCTGAGCTGCTGTCTGCTACTATGCAAATTAGACTTCATATCACAGCTTTTTCTGATCTTGCTTTCCCATGAACCCCAAAAGATCTGTACAGCAACACACCGGCAGTGCACGTTAACTAGCAACCAACAGCCGCATAGTGGAACAATAGTTTCGTTACAGCTCACAGAGTTTGCATTGGATTAAAATAGCTTCGATTTTTTCACTAGCATTGTCTTCAACTCCTTTTCTCTCTCCCCCCCTCCTCCCTTTTCTGCTTCAGGCAAAAAATGAGTGCTGAATGCTGACTAAACCAATTGGGCTGAGAAACCCAGAGGTTTTAATCTTGAGCTTGCAAGCTGGAGGACCCCCTCTCAGGGCAAATAAAATCCATTGCAAGGTTTTCATTATGACTGAGCTAGCACAGACTGCCTAATCAGGAGCTAATACTGTCTGAGTTGTTCTGTGGGAAAGCCTCTAGTCAAAAGCCACTTGGATCCCCTTTGGTGTAAGAAAATGGGGAAAATGCACAGAAAAGTGAACAAGTAGGAGATGGCAAAGAAAAGGTGAAGAGAACACAGATGACATGCCTGTGACATTATTGAGATCGGTGGTAATCCAAGGAGACATATGGAATCAGGAGGAGTTTTATGGTTTGGGATAATTTTTACAGGGTTGCAATAAGCACAGTAACTTGCTGTAAAGTAATTTTTACAGTCGTGGGAACCATATTTCATCTTCTAATTAAAAAAGAATGTTTTTTTAGATCACATGGAGGCCTTTCTAGTGGAGAAAACATTCCAGACCAGCAGATTTATCTGCAACTTCTAGTTAGAAATTTTCTTTCTTTCAATATTTAGTGTTTCTTTAGAAATATTTCTGCCTGTCTGAGGATCATCTTCTTTTTCCTGAACCTTTCTTTAGAGCCCTCTTTGGAGCATTTGGCCACATGCCTGTATGGGGGGCAGACAGAGCTGAGTTGTGAGTTGGGGAGGAGGGACAGGGTGGTGAAGGGGACTTCCCAGCTAGTCAAATTACCACTGCACCATGGAGCATGTGCCAGCCTTGACTACAGTAATGGAAAGTGGTGGTGGTGGAGAATTGCTATTCCCTGTAGCCCTCCAGACATACTTACACTTTCTTGAATGCAGGTGTAATTGGAAGCCAAAATTTCCTTTGACTTACACTCCATAGAGGCATTAACTCCTAGGAATACCTCAGGGAAGTCCCTGGACCTGTCTGTCTCAACTTCTTCATGTGTAAAAGTAGTGTTTATAGTTGGTGAAGTTAGTCAACTAATGCCTCTCAAACTCTTTGAAGATGGAGTTTTGCACACCAGTTTATTTTCACTTGTATGATCAGTGCGTAATTGCAGCCTATCCCTCTTTGCAGACTGCTTTACCTTTGGTAGAAATATCAGCAACCTAAGTGAACGAGCAGCTGCAAGCTCAGTTTGACAGGATCGAGGCCTCAAGGAAAGTCTGTGGAATTGCAGCTGAACTGAAACTGTGTTGAAAATGTGCTTTTCCCAGCTGGATTAAGCTAATTCCAAAAAAAGAGACTTTATTCTGGAGCAAGGGTGTCTTCAAGGAGGGTTTGATGCAAGTATGTCAGTTTAATTATTGTTAATTAGCTATTCCCATAACTGTCCAGAGGAAATGAGCCCTAAGTCACCTAGTCCCTTTTGAAAATGCAAATGTTGCCTTTAACTACCTGGTACTTGCAGGGTGTGATTATTCACACATGTTGTTTTTGCTCATGAACTTCACCTGGAGCTCTGTAAAGGGAAGAATTTGCAAACACTGAATAAAAAATGATGGGATATTTTCACCCATGGTGTTTGCATATGAAGGGTAGGGACTGCTTTAGAAACCAAAATTACCTGTGTGCTGTGCACAAATGAATGCATGGGCTGCTCCACCTGCTTGGCCAGGAAACGCTGAGCTGGGAGGGCCATGGCCACAGTTGAAGCAAGGAAAGGTTCAGGATTGAGACAGAAACTTCTGAGACCAACTTTTAAGTTGTTCCTCTGCTCTGTGGACAAACTGATTCTGATCTGGCAGAAAACAGTGGTTTAATCACAATAGTTTTACTTCTTGGCTTCTTAAAACCATCGATGAAAGAACAGCAGTTAGTGGTACTTCAGTGCTGGAGGCAGCAAGGGTCGCACCCACTGAGGGCAAGCAGTGTCTGGGTGGACAACGAGCAATTCTGGGGAAATGTATGTTTTGGTGGTATTGTGCTGTGTGGGCAGTGGCTTTATTAGTCAAAAACCAGAATAATAAACCCTCCCCTCCCCATCTTGGCACTCGCGCCATTAGGCCGGTGGGAGTGCCGTCACTGAGCATCCAGCTTTGTGCTCTAGGGATTTACACCTTCCGTACTCAATGCTGAGGCAAATGGTGGGGAAGGTCTGTGCTGTGTGTGCTGGAGCTGCCATTCCTCCCCTTTTGGGCAGCGGAATAGTGAGTCCTGGAGATGCTATCTCCTCTGGGGGATTGGGCAGATCTAGAATGAGTAGTCTCTTCAAAGAGGGGAAGTTTCTTAGGCTGATGGATTGATTTTTGTCGCTGTGTTTTCTTGGTTGGAGGTAGTTTTCTGTTGGTAGTCTGTGGCCACTGCAAGATAGATAAGTACAATACATTTCTGGAGCCATCTGACATTTTGTCTTTGTTCTAAAGGCAAAGCCCAACCCCCGTACCTAATCCCTGCAGTTTTCCTATCCTGATTTCCCCTCTTACAGCCAGCCTGCCCTAGCCATGCTTCTCTCCTCCCTGCCCACCCACTGACACATAGGAAGCCTTCTCCTAGGCTTCTTTCTGCCCCACTCCTGGTCTCTCAAAATGATTTCTTCTAGCTATAGTCTTCAGACCAAAAGTGACCTATGGCATATGATTTTATGGAAAGGTGCCTGTAGAATGTATCTTAGTGCTTGGACTCAGGTTAAATAATGCTGCCACAGCAATTTACCCCAATTACAGAATGTTAGAGGCTGGAAGGGACCTTGAAAGATCACCTAGTCCAACCATCTGCCAGATCAGGATCACCTAGATTAGGTCACACAGGAATGCGTCCGAGTGGGTTTTGAATGTCTGTAGAGGAGACTCCCCAACCTCCCTGGGCAACCTGTTCCAGTGTCTGTCACACTGTGAAAAAGTTTCTCCTTATGTTTACATGGAGCCTTCTGTGTTCCAGCTTGCACCCACTGCCCCTTCTCCTATCACTGGACGTCACTGAGAAGAGCCTGGCTCCAGCCTCCTGATACTCGCCCTTTACAGGTTTATAAACATTAATTAGGTCACTCCTCAGTCTCCTCCAAGCTAGAGAGACCCAGCTCCCTCAGCCTTTCCTCATAATGGAGATGTTCCACTCCCTTCATCATCTGTGTGGCTCTGCACTGGTCTCTCTCAAGCAGTTCCCTGTCCTTGAACTAAGGGGCACAGATCTGTATACAGTATTCCAGATGCAGCCTCACCAGGGCAGAGGGGGAGAAGAACCTTTCTCCATCTACTAACCATCTCCCTTCTAAGACACCCCAGGATGGCACAACATTACCAGTTGAGGAGCTGGCTAATAAATTGTCATTGTGCTTTCAAGAAATGCTGTAACTGTGGTTGTAGCTTGTTGTAAGGTGCACTGCTTAGGTGCACAGAGCTTCCAGGTCCCCCTTGTTCCAGCAGAAGATACTGGTGGGGGAGCGTTATTGCTCATTTTCTTAAGCAGGAGAAGGTGCAGCATTGCAGGAGCAGGAGGTTACGTCTGCAGTTCTGTGGAAAATGTGTCCATTGCTACAATACAGCAAACCAGAAGCATTTATAACCCTGGACATACAGTGTGAGGTGTGGCGTTGATTGGAGACTAGAACCTTATTCAGTACTGAGCATGGACAATTCAGGAACTGAACTTTGTGGGGGATCTTTTTGGCTCTTTTTTGTCTCCCTGTAGTGCTGTGTTCTTGTGCACACATTTACACACACAGCGACTACAGGGAAGGTCTTCAGATTAATATGAGTGCACCCATTATAAACTTCCATCTTGTAAAAGAGTTACAGAAGGGAGTTGAGAAGGCATTTGCAGTTCAAATTAACTATTAAAATATAAGTTTAATTACATATTTAAGCCTCAGTGGCGGCTGGTCACAGGCACAAGTAAAGGTGATTCACCCACCTTAAGCATCTTGCAGGACTTCTGTGTGTAAGAAGCAGCTCAGATTTTCTTTACTCCAAAAGGTTGTACTGTTCTGACTAAACCCTTTTAAACAGTCACTCCTTATAGAAACCATAGTGTTCTGTTGATTTAAGCAAGGGTTGGGTTTGGTTTTTTTTCATTAGCTTAAGGTAACTAAGAAGATTTAAGCTAGCTATCCTGACACTGGTTTATGCCAGTATCATCCCAGTTGTTCTGCCTCCTCTTTTTTTGCCCCTTGAGCAAGTGTGGAGGGCCAGGTTATGGTGCGTTCCCATGTCACCTGCTGCCTGGCACTGCACTGCCTGCACCCTGCATGTGAGCACTGCTGTCTGCAATGGGAAGGAAAGGCAGGTGGTCACTGTGGCAGGGCCAAGATTTGTTGTCCAGACAAAGAAGGTATCCCTCACTAGAAGAGAGATCACAGGCAGATTAAAAGATCACCCTACGGTGTTTTTACATAAGTGCAGTTCTACTACGCAGGCAATAACTTGAATGCTTACAACCTTTCCCCCTTAGTTCTTGTTAAAGAAGCTTGCTCTTTCTTATTTCTTTGAGGAATAATAATGGACCTGTTAAGCTGGAAAGAGAAAACCTCCCCCTCATTTAGAAAGGAGTGCCAGAGAGAAGGAGAGTGAGCACGTTGGCTTTTAGGAGAGATATTTAGTCATTCTTCTCTGCAGAAGGCTGGCAGGGAACATCGCAAAGTTCATTTCTGAACCAGAAGAGCGTGTAAAGACTGCTTGTTTTATGCGCTACATTAATCGTACTTCACATATTACTCATAATATTAAAATACCCAAGTCGCTTCACTGTATACTAGAGACATTTAGCTGTCAATTTTCAAGTAATCGTAAATTGAGTGTGTCTGTTTGAGCCAGCCAAAATAAGATAGGTTAGATTATGAGTGTATGTCTGTGCACGTGGCTGTAGGGGGGAAAGAGGGGCCATGGTGGTGGGGGGAGTGCTTAGCGCCTTGGAAATGTTGTCAGAGGAGCAAAAGAGAGAAGAAGATAATGGTTCCTATTTTTATCTGCTTGTGCATTTCTCCACAGTGGGTAATATCCTTCACCTGCCACTTTTAATTTCCTTTTTCCACAGTTGAACATGGCTGAGCTTGTCTAACAGTGCCTCGCTTTGCTGTTCAGCATTGTGTGCCTGCGTTTTGAATCTCTCAGTAAACAGTGTCCAGTTTACCTTCCAGCCCAGTCCTCTGCTCCCAGCAAGCACTGGAGGGATTGTCTTACTGTGGACCTGGGAAGGTTTAATGTGAATGCCTGAGGTCTCCAGGCACACTCCACTGCTGCCTGGCATAGTGCCAGTCCCTTGCGGTGGCTAGATCTGACCTCTGGAGCTGACACCAAGCTAGAGCTGACCAAGTTTGTCCGCCTGTAGGAATCAGGCTTCCTCCCTCTGGAGAGCTTATGAACAGATGCCGATTGCTCTTCACAAGGCAGGGCAACCCCAAATCCTGGTACCTCCAGGATGGTTTTTCCAGAGCTTCAAAGCTGGTTGCTGCTCCATTGCAGCAGACTCCAGTGCAGTGTGAGCAGGGGGAGGTCAGGCAGAAGGGTCTGAAAAACAGTATTGTGGAGTCATTGATAAAACCAGATCCCTAGGAGGGATGTGCATGCAGTCGCTTCTCATTCTTGGAAGATCTTTTCAGTAGATGTTCTAAGGGTGAGATTCAATTTGATGGCTCCTAATACACTTCTTGAGCATCTCTGCTTTTGATAATCACACTCTTTGCTTTTATTGTGATTTTCATAAAGATACCTTAAAATACCCTTTAGTGCTCAGTGTCATCATCTTTGTTACACATAGGGTAACTGAGTCAGCCAGAAATGACTTGCAGTCCCTGCCAGCAGTGGAAGTGGTCATTTTAGTAAAAACAGTCATATTGGAAATTGAGTAGCAGTAGTACAAGCAGTGGAGTAGATAAAGGCTGAGTTCTTGTGTGGTAGCATTGGGAAGCTAAAGTATTTTTGTGCACATCAAATAAAGACTGAGCTCACGCTGGAGTATGTTCTTGGTCACTACAAGGTGTTCCTTCTACCCCAGCTGAAACCTAAAAGACCTTAATATTTCGGGGACTTCCTCTCCATGGTTAAATGTGGTAGAAGTTGCCAAGGAGTGGCAGGAGTGGGGATGAGCTGACAGATGGAGGGACTGAGTAAGTCTTCTTTCCTTTTGGAGTCACAGGTGTGAGGCTATAAAAGGTGGCACTTGGTTGGGAAAGGAGACTTCTACTCCCTTCTACTAGTGCTGAAACAGATCTGGTCTCACCTTTTACTGGCATTTCTTTACCTTTGTCCTCAGATCTAAACTCAGTGATTTAGGCTGATGTGTCATTGCACTAATTGTGTGAGGTGTATTTCCGGAGCATTTCAGAGCTTCATCTTGAAGCACATGCTCATTTCAGTAATCCTTTAAGGTGTAGTCTTGTTACGTACATGGGATCAGTTAGCATCCCTTCTAAGCACATGGATTGACAGGTGCCTGCAATACCTGACAGGGTCTTGGCTTTCAGCTTCCTGGAATTTATGAGGCTGGTGACCATACACCCCAGGGACAGACAGCATTGGGTGTATGACTTTCTCTCGAGCTAGAGGATTTTGTGGTCTCAATCCTGTCTTCAGTTGCATCTGATTCCAGCAGAAAGTCAGCACCTCTAAGTAACATCTGCTTGCAGAACAATTACAAGTAGCACTGAAAAGGGAGCATTTTTGGAGGACAGATGGTTAGCCTGTGCTGAGCATGTCGCTGCCTCTCTCACTGTCCACCACAGAAATTCTAGTCCTGTTGATATTTCAGTGCAGCCTTGGTTTTCCTTTAGCTGAAACAAGAGCATAAATATTGGAGAAATGAGTAAGTGCTAATAGGAAACAGTCTTTGTAACCAGTTGCCCCCTTTCTGTTGTTTCATTTTTGAAAATGAATGAGACATTGGTTAAATTGACTTAAAATTCATACTTGTCTAGTGTTTCTTCTGTGGTTTTGGGGTTTTTTTTGGGTTTTTTTTTGGTTTGGTTTTGTTTGTTTGTTTTGTTTTTTTTAAGAACTAGTCATTCTTGAGATTACATTCTAGTAAAGGGATGTTATATTTCTAGGTTAAATTTCAGGTATAGGGTCCAGTCTGGATAAATGCTGATTTGTTGATAAAGAAAGTAACCATAGCTTAGATAAATACATGCCAGCAATGCCAGGAATATCATTATTGATCTCATAGTGAAGCTGCTAATTGTCTCTGTTGTGATCCATAGAGACAGAAATATACTTTAAAATACTTTAGATTTACTTAATAAATGAATATATTAAAAGTTATACTTAATATATTTAGACTAGCTAAAGTATATAAATCTAAATTCTTTGAAATTACTGACTTGTGATGTACAACTGTTGAAGTTACCAAGATGGAACAAATCAAGAACTGATTTGCAAAGATTCCATCTATTTTCTAGGCAATAATTCCCTTTAAGGCATCTAGGATGGGCTACCAGAAGTCATCTGTGACTTTTAAAAAGGTCCTGCAGTGTCTAGGCAGCAACGTTAGGCTTATTGTGGAAGTGATACCCTTCTAAAATGTGATCGGGTGCTAATGACTCCTAATGTCCTCTTTCAGTATCCACAATGGAGTAATAGCCGTGTTCCAGCGTAAGGGTCTCCCAGACCATGAACTTTACAACCTCAATGAAGGAGTCAGGTAAGAGACTCAACTCTATGCAAGGTGTTATTAGTCAGCGTGCACAATACTGTTTGCTAGCACTTGCACTTGCAAGGTTCTACAGCAGTGTTAGTTTTATTTTCCCCAGTTCCAACTGGAACAGTCACTTTGGCCTCAGTGATAGCTGTTGCTGACATGTGTCAACGCCTCACTGCAGAGCGAAAGCTGGGTTTCTTCTTCTGCAGGGGAGGTGTTCATCCCTGAGGAGAACAGATTATTTCAGCATCTGTCTTGACATACTGGATTGAAACTAAGGAAGGGAAAATGTGGACCCCTCTAAGTAGCACAGCCTTATTCCACTGCAATGATGCTGCCCTTTCCAGAGGTGCCAGGCCTAGCTCTGAAGTGCTTCCCTTGCATCCATGGAGGATGTAAAGCCTTCAAGCACTCAGTGTGACTTGGCAAGGAAAGATGTCCTGCCTGGTGGTCCCTAACATCTGGCTACTCATTCCACGGAGGCTTAATATGCTGTAGACGTTACACAACTTTGTCAGTGCAATGACCTGTGTTTAAGGTTCCTATGCCTTTCTCATACTGTGATGATGCTGGTCACAACAAGCTCAATATACACCAGTGAGATGTATGATGGGAACTTTTTTCCTTAAAAAGAAAAAAAAACAAAACCAAAAAAACAACAAAAGAGAAGGTGAAAGTCCTACCATTTGAGTCATTTAAGTTTATAGTTGCAAATAAAAGTTTACCAAGAGATAAACTGATAACTTTATTCACAGCACTTTACTTTTACTGCTTTTTGTAGCACTTACTATTATGTACTAAACCCTCTGTCACGGACAAGGGGTAAGGTAGCAGATTTCCTTTTAGAAATTTGTTCCAACACTTTGAAGAATAAACAGTAGAAAAGAAGCTGCATTTACAAAAGACAGCTGACTACATTGCCTGGCTGTCTTCAGATGAGAGCCTTAGGGATTCCCTTTCCTTTTACTGCTTATTCACACTCTATCCAGGTACTGGAATCTGAGAAAGTCCACAGACTGTATTCTGGGATTATCTGGCCCAGTCTGGTTTCTTTAACTGGGGGAATATCTTCAGAGAACTCCAGGTGAATGACATTTGGCCTTGTGATCTCTCTCTTCCCCTCTCTCTCTTTGAAATTAGAAGAAACTTACTCTTCAGTTATTTCATACTTCTCTAGGGAGAAGATGTCATACAAAGAATAGGTTTTCTAGGATGGCTGTCACTTAGCGTGATACATCAATCATTTTGAATTAGTTATTGGAATAATGGTTGATAGTTATTACTGTAAGTGCAGTTAGGATTTGTCAGCATTATCTGAATGACAAAAAAAATGGTCTGAGATTTCCTGGCCTAATGCATTTGCCTCAGGATGCTCATCTGCTGGTGAAGGACAGAAGAGGAAAGATTTCCTGCTGATGTGACAGAGACAATGATAATCTTTTATGAACCATAGATAGAGAGATAGACAGATAGATGTTATTTGGTGAATTCTGCCCAGGTTTTGCTTTTATTTACCTGGGTATAAACCTTGCACCATGACGATGCTTGCTAATATAGTTGAATTTATTGCAATATCCCAGGCAGCTGAACAGGAAAGCTAACTACAAATAGTCTGGGGTTGTTTTGGTTTGGTTTTTTTTTTCCCATTTTATGATGGGCTTTGCTGTCACGTGATAGGCCCATTTCTTTTTGTGAGGGTAAGGATAACACTGCTTTGTCGTTATCTCAGCTGATCGCTCAGTATTGCTCTGCTGCAGGAAGAACAAGGCCTGAGCTGAGGCCTTTGACCTCACTTAAATTAATCTCAAAACCTAAGAGATTACTGATTTGACACAATACCAAAATTATTTAGCTTACTACTATTTTTATTTAATTAAAAATCATTTTATTTGGGTTAAAGTTATTATTGAATGCAAAAAACATCTGATAAATATGACCTCAGAAGTGGAACAAGTGTATATTTGCCTTACGATTGTTTTAGATGCATTTTCCCCACAAGTATATAAATAAAAAATAAATAACCATTATTTCAACTGGGCAGAATTTGAGTGTTCAGGTAAATGACCAGTGTCAGTGACTTTTTTCAACAGTTACAGTACAGTAAAAGAAGTTATTTTATTTTACCACTTTAACTAGAGCAGATTCTGGGATACTTTTGTTAATTAAACCTTGAATCTCCAAGCTGACTCACAAACCAAGTGTAAATACTTGAATAGTTAGCTTATGCCCACAATATTTGCACACCATCATTTTGACTCAGGAATGTCACGTATATTGAACTACTGCATGTCACATACGTGCAAACAAATATGTATAACTTCCTTTTGTGAGCACACATCTCAGGGCCTCGAACTCTGATTCAGTGGGTACAAATCTGTACAGTACCATTTACTTTTCTTCTAGGTTTGGCTCATAAAAGCTGCCACTCATTTACCCCAATGCCTTTTGACACCATGCTTACATTCCTCTGGCATTAGAAAGTGGCTTTAAATATGGAGTTTCATAGTGCTCAGAAGCCCTGCTACCAATAAAACTAGTGTGTGATTTCAGTCTCTTCCATACTGCTGTAACTCCTGAATGCTAAAGCTAATGAAGTAAGGTGTTGCGAAGATACTCCCGTAACTGGGAGTATCACCAGTGTATAGCCTGTACATTGCTGCTTCTGAGCCCTTGTTAGGTGATTTACTAGGGAATTGATTCAAAAGCCAGGTAATAAAAATCTGTATGCATATACTTACAGTTCAGTATTTTTCTTAGTGCATGTGTGTGATCTTAGTAATCATACAGTGCTTTTTCCTTTTTCGTTTCATGTACCATGTGTAATTTCAAAGTGTTTATTTACACCACTTGTAAATCAAGGAAGAAAAAGAAGGAAAGGGAAACACAGTGGAAGCAGGATGTCCTGTATTAATTTTAATACATATATATAGCTGTCCCTTCTCTGAGTTTCAGGATACCAATTTGATGCAAACAAAGCACATTTTAGTGGCATTTCCTCTTTCACAGCAGGAGTTCAAACCCAGGAAAATCATTTGTCTCTCTTTGCTTCATTTAACTTTATTTAACAGATACTACACAGTGTTAGTCTTCCCAATCTGAGTAATGTTCCAAGAGTTAATTTCAAAATGAACCAAAGAAGCAGAAGCAGGAAGATACAAAAAAAGTCACAGGTTATTTTAATGTATTTTATGTGAATTTATGTTAGCATCTTAATTTATGAAGTCATTAAACAACGAAGACATGAAACCAGTGATATACAAGCTTTGTAAGAATGCAAAATGACTGGCTTCAAAAATCATATGTGTTTAAAACAAGGCCTGCTATCTAATCAGAGATCTCTTTTAGGTTTAATCAGATTTTTACCTGGATTCCACCGTGTTGTCTGCATATCTAGATAAGTTTATTCAGTAATCGGACTTATCTAGGATTTAACAGGTGACAACCTAACGAATTTTTGTCATGGGAAATTAAGCAAGGATGAAAAAAAAAATGCAAGCAATGTCTTAATGTCTTAAAATTAGAAAGGAGTGGTTTTAGATTAGAAATAAGGAGGAAGTTCTTTACCACGAGAGTGGTGGAGCACTGGAACAGGTTGCCCAGGGAGGTGGTTGAGGCCCCATCCCTGAAGACATTCAAGGTGGGGCTTGACAAAGCTCTGAACAACCTGCTCTAGTTGAGGATGTCCCCCCCTCTCAGCAGGGGGGGTTGGACTAGATGACCTCTAGAGGTCCCTTCCAACCCAGACATTCCTATGATTCTATGTTTTTATGTTTCTTGGATCCAATTTTGTTGCGAATCTCTTTTAAATGAATATGGGTACAGGGAACATCAAACACCAGTGTTCTGATGTGGCCCGAGGCCCTCACTATTCACTGGAAATTAATTAAGTAGCATGAAGTATCTGTATTATTAGGGATTCAGAAAGCAAGACACATTAATTGTGCTGTCAGTTATTATTCTATCCTGTAAACAGAGATGCTAATGTAGCCATAGTGCTGCTTTGGCGGGATGCAGTCCAGTGCATATAATTAACTACAGGCTGGTTGTTTATTTCATTCATAGCTGAAAAAAAAATGGAAATGTGGTGGGGATTTTGTTTTATCAGAGGGCTAGTTACTGGATAAGTAGAACATCATTTTGTATTTCCTGCTCTAAATGCCAGGAATTGTCAGTAGAACCTAAAATATGAAAAGAGAGGCATTTGCAAATCAAGACTATGAGAAATGCAGGACTAAACTTCAAAGAGCTGCTAGCTTGAGGAGCAGTTAGAAATCAAGCAAAACCTGTCAGCATAAAGTATCAGTACTTTTTTGAAACAAAGGCACAAAGACATATCTGGGAATAAATTTCCTCTGTTATAGGAGAATTCAAAACTGCAACTTTCTGGTTATTTTAGACTAAAAATGCTTGATCTATACAAGTTCAAAGTAAGAAAAACCTTTAGCCACCATCACTTGCAATCCAGAAAAAAATCACACCACTTGCACAGTAAATTTGCACTTTTGAGTGAGCATGCCACAATTTGGCTTTAGCATCCTTGTACTCATTGATATACTCTTAAGCCTTTAAGACCTGAACAGTCTTTGAGGGAGGTAGGGTTTAACCCCTGCCAAGGGCTTGTCATCCATTGAGGATGGAGTCTCAGAGCACTGCAGGGGTTGTCATCTCCTGTATGTTGCAACAGCACGCTGGGGTGCTAGCTACACAACAGCCATTCATGGCAACCCTATGGCTAAAGCCCGAGCTGTCTTTGAAAGTTTTTGTCAGTAGATAGTTTGTCTGAATTAATCAGGTTTCTAGCAGAAAAGGATTTTGATGCTTAGGAGTATCCAACTCCCACCTTCCTTTGTCTATTTTCTATTTCATTCACGCCTAGAGTGTTTCCACAGAGTGCTGTAAGGTCAGTGTGGACATGTGCTTAAGGATAAATAAATAAGATACTGTATTTCAGCCTCAGGAAGATTGACCTGCTCCTCCTTTTCCTGAACTTCTCAGAAGACCTCGAGGAGGCTGTGTTGAAGCATGTGGCATTAAAAACATCAGATCCAACTCCTGCATACTTTTACATGAAGTGAAGGATATGCTGGACTTTTAAAGCCACATGTGTGTTTGTTTGCTAGTTAAATAATTTGATTAATTAGTTATTTGTTATTTAAAGACATAATGCCAAGGGATAGATGATATCATGCTACCAAATACATAATTTAAATAACTACCCTAATTGAAGCCAGCGTTTAGATTTTTAAGTCAAATTTGATCTCTTTTCTTCATGGGATGTGACATGGTCACACAGAAACATATTTTCAGAAAGGCTCCGGGACAGATTTGTATACGTTCAGAAAACCCAGATGGGGTTACATTTTTGTAAGGTCCAAGCTCTCATTTATGCATCTAAATAGTAACTTGAGTGCAGAGAAGTATATCTAATACCCAATGTGTGAGACTTGAATATACAGCTTTTTAACGACATAGTGAATTTTACCTGGGTAAGAATGTTGGGCTTGCAGATTGGGTTGAATTCAGTTTCTGAATTTGCCAGCTGTTTGTGGGAATTTTTGTGCATGTGAGCTTGTTTTGATCTCAGCAATTGCTTTGTAGGATTTAGTATAGAGGAATCATGAAAGGCAGAGCTAAACTGTTAAATTCCTACCTGCTTTTTCACTGAAATTGCATGAAACTTCAGCTGTGGAAGATCATGACCGTTTCAAAGGAAACTAGCTGAGTTCCACACATGCAACAAAACCCACGTAATATCATTCTGCTTCATGTTCTCCTCTAAACATTTTTTCACGGCTCTTTTTTTTCAACCTTATTCAGGACAGGTTGGCTCTGAACATGTCAGCCAAATCACGTGCTCAGGTTTTGGCTCAGACCCACAGATGGGCAGAGAGCATCAGGAGTTCTCTCTTGTCTGCAGCACCAGTGAAGCCTTTGGCACAGCAGGAGAACAATTCAAGCATTTTAAAAATGATTAGATGTAGGGTGGAAAGCATTCTCTTGTCAGATCTTGATTTCCTTTCATATATATTTGTGCAACTGAGCCATCTAAGAGTGCAGCAGATATTTTTCAACACACAGAAATGCTGGTTAGGAGTCTTGGTATTGTTGACCCTATTTGCTCGCTCTGTAGTTATTGACAGACTGTGTAGTACACAGCTAATGAGATTTGCTGATTACACAGATCCTTTTCTTATTCTTTTCAATACAGGCAATTATTGAAAACAGAGCTGGGATCCTTTTTCACTGAGTATCTACAGGTAGGCATGTGTTTTCTTTCATTTAAATCAGATTTCCTTATATGCTAGTGAGCAAAATCATTTCACCCACTCTAATAGGCTGATCTGGTGACCCTTGAAACTACTCAGGGGTGTCCCCTGACTTCTGTGTTCTGTTGTTTATGGATTGATGAGATTTGGATTTTCTATATATAGTTAGTGAAAGCCCAAGCCATGGAATAGATCTGTTCAGTCACTGTGGTTCTGTGTGACAGTGCTGTCTTTCAGTAGACTCCAGACATTCTCTTTTAGCTTAAGTTGCTGAGTAAACCGGTTAAGGTCATTGTAGTACAGTTAGTAGGAAATACACTTAGCAGTAAGTAGACCCAGTCTAGTGAAACAGTGTTCGTTCTGCTTCTCCAAGGCAAGGTACGTGCTTTGTGGGTCAGCCCTTTCAAGTCTGAGATGCACTTTGTACCACAGAGAATACGTGCTGTCTCCTGAAAGTAGTAGGTGATTATATCATTATTTGACAAATGTCCCAAGCGATTTAAGCAGGGTGGACACAGGAGGAGTCACTTGACAACTGATCATTAAAATAAAAGAGACCTCCTTGTCTGTCAAAAGTTACGAATGGACAAAATGTGAAATATGGCTGGAGGGAAGGACAGAATTGAGTAAAGGTAGTCTATATTTTATTTACAGAATCAGCTGCTCACAAAAGGCATGGTGATCCTAAGGGACAAGATCCGGTTTTATGAAGGTAATTTGGATTTTTGCATGGCTGTCTATCAATGTCTGTCACAGGAGTTTTAGCAAATGCATTCTGGAGGCAGTGCAATGCTTTCCACTATCTTCCTGCAACTATGGGTTAGCTTCTATCAGTCCGTTCCTGAAGCCTGTTGTTGTATCCTGCCTTTGCATCCGCTTTCATCAGGGAGAGGTGATTGCCTAGAGCAAGAGCAAGCAGGAGCAAAGGGAAGACTACCTCCAGCATGGACATTTCCTTCTCCTTCAGTTACAGCATTCTCAATGTTAAGTGGAAACATAGACTGGGATATCTTATTAAACAAAAAACTAAGCAGTAAGTTACCAGTGAGCTGAAGTGTCTGGCTAAGTCCAAAATAATGCTGTAGGTTGTTTTAAGACCTATTGTGGATTCATGCTTACATAAGCGAGGTCAGACACTATCTCAGTTTTTACAGTCAAGGCTCCATTTGTCTGTCTGTACCTTCTGGAAGTGTCACCTTATGGAAGTAAATATCAAAGATAACCTCCACCTGATGTGTTGTTTTACAGTCATCCTCATTTCTTATCCTATGCTATTGTACAGCACTTATATATGCTGTTAAATACACTGTTTTGTCCTAAATGTAGGTATACAGGTTGCACCAGAGGAGGTTTAGATTGTATACTAGGAAAAATTTATTCACTGAAAGGGTCGTTGAGCACTGGAACAGGCTGGCCAGGGAAGTGCTGGAGTCACCATCCCTGGACATGTAAATGAGACACTTAAGGACGTGGTTTAGTGATGGACTTGGCAGTGTTTGTGGTTGAACTCAATGACCTTTAAAGGTCTTTTCCAACCTTTATGACTCTATATGTCATCAGAGGGTGAAATGGTTTCGGAATATCTTCAACAATTATTGCCCATGTAAACAGTGTGAAGATCTTTGAGGAGTCCCAAGGTAATTTTAAAGAAATGAATCTTTCCTTTTTCAAAGCTGCAGTCATATTACCACTTAGTCTAAATATACCATTTAGGCAGTAGCCTGGAGACAAGCTTGAAAATCCAAAACACTACCTTTGATGTTTGAGATCAATGCTGAGATGAAAAATTGAACTGTGAGACCACTAAATGGCTTTCAAATGTAGGAGTATGTTTAGCAAATACAAAATTTCAGCAAGCTGTTAAGTTTATTTTGGTTTTGAATTAGATGTATAATTTTGTGGTTGCCCCTTAAAATATGGTCAGAAGTGCTGGTATGGCAAGAGTGAAATCAGTCATGGTTCCAAATCCATCCTGGGAAGTGTCAGCTCCCTCAAACTGGCAAGTTGGAGGGTTGCTGTAATTTAGGAATCTCATTCAGAGGCACGGGTCTTTCTTTCTGTAGCTTGCCTGAGGAGTAGCTGATGGATGTGAGTTTCCAAGGCTGGAATTTGGGTTTCCTGTCAGCAGAGGCAGCAGCACCCCAGAGTGAATCCATGGCTCCCAAAACATCCAAGACAACATTGGGAGTGCTGAAATCTTGGGAGCTCCCAGTTCTGAGCAGGGCTCCCTTCCTGGGTCTGCAGAAGCAGCATTTCTGCCCTCAAATCTGAGGTTGCCCTACATACCATGGTTTGAATTTCCCTGTCTAGTTGGTGTTGAATTTTTCCAAAAGAGAAAGAAAAAAAATTACTTCAGAGCACACTTTGGAAGTTTTTGTCCTGCAGGAGGTTTTGAAAATTTTAGCTTTTGTTTTGAAACGATGATTTTTTTTTTTTTTTTTTTTTTTTTTTTTTTTTTTTTTTTTTTTAATTCTTCTATTTCTTTCAGTAGTTTCAATTAACTTCTGGAAGCTCCATGAAAAGTACTATGTTCATTTTTACCTCATAAAATATTACTATATTGTACTTCATTAAAATGAACATTTAGTGTAGCCCAGCTTCCTGGAATCCAGCAAATGCTTATGGTAAATGTAGGGATCTTTGCCTGACAGTAAAGCAAGGATATGCTTGAAAGGACAAGGAAGTCACATTCCTTCATGTGAAAGATGCTTATCATCAACAAACTGTAGGAATTCTTCCACAGCTCCCAGTAAAAGGCCTGCCTGGCAAAAGCAGTTAACTCTGCAGCCATTCTGAGCTGCTGTTCAGAAATCCATCACTTCACAAGATGAAAGGAGTGTGTGACATTAAAGGCACGTTTATCTCAACAGGGCAATTTAACTTCATGCAATTCTAGCAGCACAATTTGAAAAGGACCAATGTTCAGCACCCACATCTGGAGCCAGATTTGTAAGGGCTTAGCTTCCACTTAACCTCAATGTGTTGGCAACTAGCATATTTAACTCTTTTTCAAACTCTGCCCTCAAGACAAAGGAGTATTTGGGCTTCTCCTTCATGGCTGGATTTATATCTGTGAAATGCTTCAGTGTTTCAGGCACTAGTATATTGAGGTTATAATGCAACAGTAGTTAGTGTTATTATTATTATTATTGCTTTTTTTATTGCTACAGCTGCTAGGAAATTTTGGACCTGGTTCCCTTCTGTGTTTCACTAGAACTAATGCAAGACAAATTTTTTAAAAACTAAAACTGAGAACATCCTTTTCAGCCTTGTGCACAAATGTGTAGGACAGAGAGGACTCCTGCCTGGTAGTGCAGAAACAAAGACCTTGGTGTGGTTCATAAGCCAGCAGCTGCAGTATAGCATGGTGCTGGTGCTCCTCATTTGTCATTGAAAACACTTAAAAGTCATCAACCCAGGAATAATTCAGGAATTGCAGATGAGCCAGAGCTGGTTCAATTTTCATGTGCTTAAAAATGCAGGGAGATCAAGTGTCTTGTAATAAAGATTGACACTTGGTTAACTTTGAGTGTAGATGCTTTCATGCAGAGTTTCTTTGTGATATGTGTGCAATTCTTGGCAAAATGTTCCCTGGCTGAGGCCCTAAGTAATGCTCTAATACACAAGTTAAGAATAGTATCTGATGCTGACACCAGTAGTCGTATTGATTGCTATTGGATTAGCTTCCTGATAAGTCATATTGGCTTGTCTGAATGCCTGATAATCATTGATGTCTTTATCTCCATAATACTTGCTGGTGGAGGTGCAGTGGCATTGCTCTCCTTTCACAGTTGGGTGTAGGGCACAGAGATGCTGAAGAGCTTGCTCAAGGTCACACAGGCTGTTTTGGGGAAGAGGGATTTGAAGCCAGCATACAGCTATTGAGCCAGATGTCCTCTTCCATACATCTTGGCTCCTTCGTTTGCCTCTGTTTTATAAAATGTTCTGTAAGGAACTCGGCATCCAACTTGCTTGTATGACCTGGCAGAGCTTCTCCAGTCTCTACTGGAGAGGCTTCCAGGTGGCTGCAGCTGGGAGGGAATAGACAATGAGATGATTTCCTGTGAGAACGTGGGGAACTCAAGTCATAGCAGGTTTTGACTGCATCCTTTGAAAGTTACAACAAAAAATAGAGCTGCAGTACCTTTGTCTTTTTGTATACATCTTGGGTGAGATTTTCTGTGTAAGTGGAGATATAGGAAAGCTAAGGGATCAGTTTGAGGGGATGCTTTGTAGAGCATCTCGACAGAGTGTGGTTTGTCCTGTTGCCTTGCAGCGTGGAGGGCTGAGGGGTGCACAGTGGTGGAGATTTCTCTGCAGGAATGATTACATGTTTAACCTGCTGTGTCCTTCTCCTGCTTCTCGACTCCACAGTCTTGTCCAGTAGGTATTAGTGCAAAGAGGAGGTAACCTGGGTGTATTACTCTTTGTTCTTCACAGGGTTTTTCCGAGTAAACTTTAACCTCAGAGTTTCTTAAGTTTACTAAGAACATTAGATGTGTCACCTGAAAAGACACAAATACTGAATGATCTACACCAAAAGGAATACTAATTCCATACTGCTAGCAATAACTGGTACATGATTCATCTTTGTGTATAGTAGCAGATTCATATTTTCCTGCATGTTTGAGTCTTTGCAGTTAGCTGATAACAACCTAAACAGTTCTTCACTAGTTTTGTTTTGTGGTTTTACAGGGCAGAAACTACTGGATACCTTAGCTGAAACCTGGGATTTTTTCTTCAGTGATGTCCTGCCCATGCTTCAGGCTATTTTCTATCCTGTGCAGGTGAAAAATTACTCTGTTACTATAGAATCTTGAAAAACTGGAAAAAGCAGCTTTTCTGGTTCACCAACAGGTTGATGAAATCCTTCATTCTCTCTCCTTGGGGCAACCTCCCAGTGCAGCTGTTCTGTGTAGTCACATCATGCAAAGAAGTTACTTACACAAATATATTTGAAGTGCTTGGGTGAAAAAGATGAAGGGAAACTTTGAAAAGTGGAGTGCAGGAAGAATGGTTAGTCCTTCCGCCAACTCACACTAAGAGTAAAAAAAGGTTATGAATGATAAACTGAAATATGCACACAGTGTAATAACGGGATCTGTGTTACCTTAAATATATGTATTTCCTTCTCTGGAATGTGAATTTGTCTCTGAAGCATTTCCAGTTTTGAAAAGGAATTTTATTTCCAAGATCAAATTCTATGCTACTCGAAGTGGGCAGCAATAGTCAGTGACATTAGACCAGTTTTACATAAGCACAGAATTTTACTCCAGTAATTACAAATCTACAATAGGTACTTGATCTGATTTGGATAAAGGCTCAATCTTCCAATTTAGAGATGGCCATCTTAAGCTTATCACTTAAGTCCCAAGGAAAGTCCCTCTCTCTACCAGATAGGTGTAAGTGACCTGGAGTAGATCCTAGATGCCTATGGATTTAGTGGGAGCTTGGTGCCTAAACATACTTGGAAGCCTTCTCCCATTTTTCCATGTGGACTTTGTGCCTAAAGTGATTGTCCAAATGTAAACAATGTTACCCTTTGCATCTGCAGATAATTATAGGCATGAAATCTGAATTCAGTGGAAAAGCTGCAATTTTAAATAGAGTTTGATTCGGAAAGAGAAGAGCTCTAAAAACATAGAGGTCTACTTCACCTATTGACTTGTGTCTAGTGGTCGAAACTTTAAAATGACAGAAATAATCTGGTATTAAGAACCTATTAGAACATGATGGGAGATTTTTCGATATGCCACATAATTTAAATCCAAGGAATTTGGGCACCTAGAGATATAGCTAGGCTCTCAACCTGGTTTTCCAAAGCACTTGGCTAAATTATAATTCAGATGGTTTTGAAAACTGTATCAAATACCCCTTTTTACTATTCTGTTTCTGTGGTCTTTGAAAATAATTTAGCAACACAAATCTCATCACCTTTCAAAGGTACCTTGGGGGTATTTGAATTTTCAAAGGTACCTTAGAGGGGGTAAGAGCCCCAAGTCCCATGTAATTTCAAATAGATCTAGGTGCCAGGTGTTCTGAGGTTACTTCCAAAAACCCAGCTGGTGCTTATGTGTAAATTCTATTCATTAGGAATTGAAGCAGATTTGGGGCCTTCTTTACTTCAGTATAAATAATTAACAAAATGAAAATGTGGAGTGGGGTTGGGTTGTGTCAAGCTTCCTTATTCCAAAGTAAGATAGGCCCGTACTAGTTGGATACCAGACCTTCCAGAAGTGTTAATATTTGGCTTTCAGCACTTGTAACTGCAAGCAAGAATATATATATGTATATCTGTATGTACAGCCATATATACCTAAGGAAAACTCCTGATGCCAGAACTCGAAACACTTTTACAGCTTCTCGTAAGGCAAGCACTGGCAACCTTAGCAGGCAGAGCTAGTATTTTATTCTTCACATGAGTTTTTCTTCAATGACAAGGTATGCTTGAACTGGAAAAAAAAAAAAGTCTTTAAAAATGCAGTCTGAAACTTAACTCTGCTTCTGCATTATAGTGAAGTCTCCCAAACTGTAGAGAAAAGGAGGATCCATGTGTAGGCTGAGTCAGGATTCCCACCATAATTTGAAGACAGTATCCAGCCAGTACTCAAAATCTTGAGAAATAATGGAAATTCAAGCATTTTTCAACCCTACTTTTTTTTTTTTGGTTGGTTTGGTTTTTTGTTTGTTTGTTTGTTTTGTGGTTTTTGTTTGTTTGTTGGGGTGGGTTGGTTTGTTTGTTTGTTTTAAACGTATGATACATTTTATTACTGTTAAAGTACAAATTATGCATATATATTCTGTGTTCAGGTATGATCCCACACACCCCACCCCTTCACCATCTTCACACACAGTCAGGCTCAGTCATTGTCTGCAGCATTCATTACTGCCAAATCAAATTCACTGTGCAGACTTGTGGGCTGCTCTGTGTCCTTTGTTATGGTTCATTCAGGTTTACCATACTTGTAATCTCTCAGAAGTGGAGGAAGGAATTTTAAGGGAGGATTTTGAAATTCTGCTCATAATCTGTATTGTTTTGGGTTTGTTTCTAAGGGGAAGGAGCCCTCGGTTCGGCAGCTGGCTCTTCTACACTTTAGGAATATAATTACCCTCAACATTAAATTGGAAGATGCATTATCACGTTCCAGAGCCAGAGTTCCACCTTCTATTATTCAGATGCTGTTAATACTCCAGGTAAATTTCTTACTTTTATCAGGCTGTTTTCTTTGTCTGTCCTTCTGTACTATATTGCTGAAATCTTCTTAAGCAGTCTCTGATTTTGCTCATTCATTGACAACGTCTTACCCAGTATGCCAAAGCTTCTGTGCAATTAAATGTGGTTCTAAAAATAGACACTGTTGAGGTTCAGATTTCATGCCTTAAGGTGAGGATCTGAGAGTAAAGACTCATTTTGAAACTGTGGGCCTTGAAATATGAAGTTTTGCAAACAGATCAGTGTATGTGCTAATAAGAAATCTTCCATTAAATGCTGCATGTTCCTGCATTAGAAGCTTCACATGTAGGCAACAAAGTGAATCTGCAATTTATGCTTGAATCATGGTCATATTCGGTTACTGGAACCAATTCTATCAAAGCTGTTGTTACAAAAAAAATTAAGACCAGATACTGGTATTTGCCTTCAATGTTAGATTTTTTTTTTCTAGTAGAGGTGAGAAGAATTCCAGGCAAAAGGCAAGTTTATAATTTTAAACTTTTTTTCTTAAATAAAGAAAAGCGTGAGCTTGTGTTGAGGAGAAGGAGCATGAGACAGAAGGGAGGGAGAGAGCCAGGAGTGGATTCTTTGGGGGTGAGGAAGTTGAGATTTCCCTGGCTGGTGATGTTTTTTTTTATAAACAAATAGATTTATAGCAAATGAAAGGATGCTTTCTCATGCTTAAATGCTTCTTTGCTCTTCATCACAATATTAATTAGTTCTGTGTCTGAAATTGTTTTAAAGAGCAGGATAATCTAAAGGCCAGTGATAAAAATGGAGCAAGGAGTAAGATTCTCTCTCCTGGGTCAAGAAATGGTATTTCACTCACAGTGTACATTTGTTGGGAGTACATAATGGTGTGTTTAACCTAGGTTTGTCAGAAAAAAACTTAAGCAATAAGATTGCCTGCTTGCCACTTGTCTCCCTTTTCCTTAGCTTCCATCTTGTGAAATGCTTCCTGAAGCTGCTGGCTGATTGTGGCATGATGACAGCAGTGTCAGAGATATTAAGGTTCCTAGGAGTTTTATAAAAATTAATGCCTGGAGAGAGGAGAGGAGCCTCAGGGAAAAACTGGAGCATGTGCTTAACTGCATAATGAGACATCAAAAAATTCATGCAATTGAACTGTGAACCCAGCTGTGTTAATAGACACCAGAGACTCCACATGAGAGAGTATGATCACAAAAACCTTAATCATGGGAAGGTTGTTTATCAGGCCTCATCCCTTCTTAGATGTGAGGTAAACTGTCCATTCTCAACCAGTTTTTGGCAGTGCTGTTGCTAATAGGTCTGGTAGCTTTTTTGTGGTTTCTTCTTGAGAGAGCCTGTGTCGGCTATGGGCAAGATCCAGCTTCAAACAAATTCACTGGTGAGCTGGGAACTGGGTAACATCTGGATTTAGGAAGTTCATAGGGGGTGATGTGAGTCATTTGCCAAGATCAGTGCTACAAGAAATAATTTCTTTGCAAATCTGCTTTCTTCAACAATCAGAATTTTTAACAAGGTGGATGCCTGTTGAGGGTAAAAGGCCAAATCCATTCTCATTGCAAAGCTGTTGATGGAAATCAATAATGAAGTGAGAGTTTGCCCCTGGGTGTTTATTTCTGCATATGTTACCTATGGTTGTGTGGTGAAGATGATTAAAGTCCTTTATCAGCAATACTTCTGCCAAACTTGTGGTTTAAAATATATTGGAAATGACGGGAAAAGGTTGGAAGAAGATCTGGGAATGAGCTATTTAGACACTTAGCAGTGTTAGTCAGTAATTGGATTTCAAAGCAAAGATTTTTTTTTTCCCCAAACTCAAATGTCATGTTAAGCAAAAGCGAATTTTATACATATGTGGCATAATAATGTTTTTTTTTTTTGACTTAGTTTAACTCAAGCATATGAATAGATCCAGAAGAGAGATAGCAATTCAGCTGTCCAAAGAGCACGCGATGGACTGGTGTGTGTGGATTTCCTGGACTGGAAAATGGTGTCTTGGTGTGGACATTGTCTAATCCTTATTTCTGTCTTCCATGGGTGTCTCTTTCATAACAAACCTGGAGACAGTGGAGCTGAGTCCATTGTCTAGTGATGTCAAACCTGGACCAACTGTTGAACTTGGTGCTAAAAGTTTCTCCATTTCTGTCCTTGACAGCCTGGTGCAGCTGTGTTATGTAATTAAGAAGTAGGTCGCGTTCTTCAAGACAAGAGCTGTAATGTCAGCTGAAGGTCACAAGTTGACAAAGGCCTATGCTGATATGCACCAGTCTGTCGTGTTAGACTGGATTAAAGCAGTGCAGATTTGGTAACTAATGCAAGGTGCATCCGGTACTGCTCGTGTTTTAGGTTGTCATGGTGTCAGGGCAGAGCTCGATGTCATTTTGTCAGGTGGTGGGGAAGGGAAGCTTTTTAAAGAGGAAATTGAAGCTGCAGCAATCTTTGGACTTTATTCAGGAGGTAGGTGCTGATTAGGCAAAGCTCAGTAAGCACACGCTTTACCTGAGCTCAGGTTAGATTCATTGGCTTCAGCATGTGAGCAGTTTCATTGACCTCTTTGAAGTTACTGACCTATGGCAAGTTGCACGCATTCTGTGCTTGCTCAGCTGGCTGTGCTCTGTCAAGGAGAATAAAACAGTTGCTGCCAAAGACCTCTGGAATTAAAGGGCCCAAAATGAAGTTGCACCCCTTACTTCATTGATGGGTTATTGTTTTGTCTTCTTTGCATCAAATCTTTTTCCCTGTTCATGATAACTTATTTACTGGCAGCATGCCTATCAGCCATGCATTTAATACCCTAGCAGGTGATACAGCACCCACACCAGTCCTCTGGCATACAGAGACATGATAGGGGATGTACATTGGGACAGAAGGGATCACCAACCTGACACATACCTCACAATTTACCCAGAGAGCCCAATACCTTGATTTCTTGTGTTTAAGACATCAAAGTTCCACCTCAACGTGAGGAGGAACTTCTTTACTGTGAGAGTGACAGAGCACTGGAACAGGCTGCCCAGAGAGGCTGTGGAGTCTCCTTCTCTGGAGGCTTCCAAAAAAGAGGAGAAGGAAAACAGGAAAACCTTACATTGTCTCTATGTCGTCCTATTTTGAGGGAAAGAACCACTTCCCTTTCTGGGATAAAGCTGTTATGAGTACTTTAATAGCAGACTGTGCATCTGCAGCTTTGTTGTAAAATATCTTCCATTTAGAGGATCAGAAATTAGACCTTGGGTTAATTATTAGACTTAGGTTCTCTAGTCCAGTAGAGCCCCTTCTTACCAGTGCTATAACCTGGTCTAATTAGAAAACAGAAATCAATCAGGAAAGAAGCAATCCCTCAGAACTGGGGGGACACTGATAAACTCAGTGGTGGTTTTATCACAGCTTGGAAGTAGGGCCTTATACTACTAAGACTTTTGGTTGCCAGCATAGCCTGACCCAGTTAGGAAGCACAAACTGAGATGTTCATCTTTTGTGGCTGCTTATAGGCAACATAAGCTGAAGAGCCTCCAGGATGCTCCTGTTTAAGTTGCAGGGCATTCAAGAGCAGAGTCATGACTGAGGGAACTACTTTTGAGAACAGAGCAATGCACAGGAGCTCACATAACTACATCAAATTGTCAGTCTCATCTCAATGACCTTTTTCTTTGTGTGAAAGTAGGAAGATGGAGGGAGAGGGATAAACAGAAGGAGAGATTAGAAAATAATGCTCTCCATTGTGCTCTGTGAACCACAGAGAGCAAAACCACCACAGAAGGGTAGATAATCTGACTTAATTCCCATAGCATGTTGTCATGTTTGCAACTGAAACTGGAACATCTCATCTCCAGTTACTTCTCCTGACATCTGAGTAAGTTGGAAGAGAGGAATTAAAGAGTGTTTATCTGCATCTTTCAGTTAACATCAGATTAATTATGTTCACAGAATCTGTCTGGGTGACATGAGGTATTAAAAAACCCTAGAAAAGCACAGCACGGTATCTGTTGTGCTGAGGGATGAGGCCTCACTAAACATAAGCTCTGAAGAGAAAAATAAAACCTGTGGTTTCCTTTTTGGCTTCTCTGAGCTTCATTTTAACTCTCTTGCCTGTTGTCTTTCTCTGTAAAGGAAGACAAAATGAATACATAAAACTGTCCAGTAGGGCCTGCTTGCTATCTCTGGAAATTTCCTAAATGTAGGTTCAGCCCCTTGCAGTTTAAAGGGTTGGAAAAGCACATTGCATGAGCTGAAAGCAAAATGCAGAGTGCTGGTTTTCCATCTCAGCAGCCACACAGCAAAACAAAGACAGTGTAGTGGTTAAAAGCAAAATATCTTTTGCTATTGGAAAACTGTAGGGTCCTCCCTGGAGAGCAACAGATTTGCCTGACACTACAGTGTGTGTCAACTGGAGTCAATTCTTTATGGCCATAGGTTTTTGAATTTGGTGGTTGCTCTTGAGAGGTTGTCTTACTAAGTCTCTGAGACCTGAAGCATAGGTTGAGCAAAGTGGTGTGGGCATGAAGTTTCAACATGCTTTTCATTTCTCCTTTTTCTGAATTCCTGGTTTATGAGGCACAAAAAGTAGAAACCAATAAATAAATGTTTTGTAGACCCTACTTCAATACAAATCAGCATATAAAAAACCTGTGCTTCCCCTGGGCTGTGCATAAATGTGTTTTTCTTCCTTCCTGGTGAAAGGGTGTCTTGCCTGGGTTGTTTGAGTCAGCCCTGTAGGCACCTAAGGATTCAGGTAAGGAATCTTAGAGCCAGTACACTGCCTGACACAAAGGGAAGAGTCCTCCACTTCCTTCTGTTGACATATGCAAAACTGAGAATCTGGCTTTCAAGATTTACACCTTAGAGTATTTTGTAGAAACAGCCCTCACTTCTAAGCAATATCTTCTGTATTGTTCTGTTGTATTTATTGTCTCTATCAGCAAGTGCAGTTGACAGTAATTAAACTGACACAGGTTTCTTACCCTGGAATGAATTTGTATTGCCACATTTTTTAACAGGGCATAGCATTCAAAAATATCTTTTTGAAAGCAAATTTTTACCTTTTTGCTAGTGAAGAGCACTTGTATTTGATTTTGAATGTCTTCATGTGGTTTCTATTATGGTGCTGGGAAATGTTTCTACACAGAAGCTCAAAGATGCTAGAATGGTTTCATCTGCATCTTGGGGTGTTGCCTCAAGCACGTTGGGATGTGCCGTGTTAATGAGCATGAGACAAGGAGCATGGAACTGACTGCAGACGTCAAAAAAGGGGCAGCACCAGTAGCCTGAGTGCAACACAGGGGAACCAGAAAGGTCTAGATGTACATTACAGCAGTGCTGACACTTTGGTCAGCTGATGGTGCCAGACAGGAGTGCTAAATACTTCTACTAAACAAAGTACAGCCTTTCCTTGCGTGTGTGTCAGTCAAGAGCAATTCCCCTGCCACAGCTCGGTGTAAGTGGTAAGGACATGAGTCAGTGACAGTGGCTAAGCCATTTTCCATTTGCAAGCTGTAGGCTTATAGTTAAGGAGGGAAAACCACATCAGAGGTATTTTCTTTCTGTAAAGATTTTAGCTCTGTTTCCATCTGGCACTTATTTCATGGCTCACCACAAGTCTGTTTTCTCTAGGGGCAGAGATCGGGGAAGCAAACATGGTTGCTCTTAACCTTTCTGTAAGTCTGACTGACAGGGGACATCAGCAGCTCAAATGTAGCAGCATTTTTGCAACGTGGACCTTGAAAGATCTGCGCTCCTGTGGACCTTCTTTGTAACTAAGGCCAATGGAAGCCCACTGCCATATGAAAAGAACAGATTTCATCTTGAAATCAAGTACTATCCAAAACTAGATCCCAACGTATTTATCAGCACGACTTTGCCACTTTTTTAACTTTAAGCAGCAGAAGACCAGGAAAGCAACGTAAAATCTATTTGTTGTTTTGCTTTGTTATATATGAACCAGTCTCATGAACACCATGATGTAGTAATTCAAATGTGTGCCTTGTCCCTCCTCTTAACAGGAAGTGTTTAAGGGAACATGGCCATAACTTAGTCCTTACCAATTAAACACATTCGTTTTAGAAGGCAGTTTGCATTGTGCTGACTCCCTTTGGGCATATATTTGTAGTGCATTATGAGAGTACCTTGCATGAAGTGAAATGTCACTTCTGTGAAGGATACACATTAGTTAAACAAAGGTATGGCTTCAGATGGAGTTGCTCAAAGGCCACAGCAGCTGTCTAGTCTGCCCTGAGTTATGCTGTTACTGTCCATCAGATCCTCTGCAGCTACTGCCCACTTGCTCTCTTGTACTGTGGTAGGTGAGAAGTTCTTACTTGTTCTCCTTCAGATTACTCAACGCTTGCCTTGGGGCTAGAGTGGGTGTGCGTGGAGTTACGGTGTAGCTGCTGCCTACAGCACCTGAGACTAGCTCACTATAATTTACTTGTGCAACTTAAGTGTGAGTTGTTTCAGCTCAAGTCAGTTGCATACGTTTTTAACCTCAAATCAGGTCGTCCTTACTAAAATATGCCTGTCTCCTGGAGCTTGCCTCCATTAATGAAATTGGCCTATTAAAACCAGTACAAGTTCATTGGTAGGCAAATCCTTAATCCTTAACAAAATAGAGTTAAATCAGTAAAATAATTCTTAACTAGAATTAGAATGTACCGAGTAAGAGAGAAAAGGTTATAACAAATTCTGTTAGTTTGTACAAATGGCTTTTGTGAACCCATTTGGGCCAGTAGACTAAAACTGGCATAATAGATAGCATGGAAAAATTGACTATTGAAAAACTCTTGAGCAGGAAACATTCCCACGGTGCAAGAATCCTTTGAGGCAGGGTGCCTTAATCCTGTCATTCATGGGTTGTCTACAGGGGGAACATAAGAAAGTTAAATCTAAGCTACCTTTTAAAGAAGATTAATTAAACCTCATTAAAACTGTATGGACACTCATTCTGAGAATTAAAGGGGTAGGAAGGGAGGCAAGTTTAATTAATGACACTTCCATTCTACATCAGAGGCCTCAGCACAATTTATCTAAACACTTTTCTGTTCGTAATTCAATGAATATAATTCCATTTTCCTGAGTGTCCCCAGGCAGACAAAGCCATGAATTGGGGCTGTTGAGTTGCCCAGGGCACTATGGGGGAGGGCATCCCCAGGAGGTAGCAGTCACTTCTCATCTGTTAAGGCTGACCACAGATGTGGGAGCTATCCCAGGTGCCACGAGCACCATGGGTGGTGTCTGCCAGCTAGGACAGGGGTGGCACCTGGCACAAAAGGGGAGGACCATTTGCTCTCCTTGACTGAATTGTGTCCATGCAGGTTAGCAATGTCAGCCAGTGCTGTGGTCAGGGTCGCTGATGCAGCACCTCCTGTTCTGTCCTGCTGAGACTCACCTGGCTGTGAGAGGAGGAGAGGCTCATGAGGAGAATGGCAAAAGTAATATCCAACAGAAAGACTGTGCAAGGTTGTTTCATAGTGTGGCATACGTGTGGTTTTCAGAGACTAAACCGACACTGGTTTCTAGTCAGATCTGTACTGAACTGCAGCTGGGTGCAGAGTGGCTTGGATAGTCCCCTGTGCAGGTATCAGTATGCTGCTGCCTTCTCAATGCCTAAAGCTTTTGGGCTGAACCCAGGGCTAGCAGAGAAGCCAGGCAGCCTATATGGCTGTTCTTCTGCTCCTTGAGCGTTTCCTGTGGCAGACGGGGGGCTGCACCGTGCTCACTGGATTTTGACCACTGCTGCTTGCTGGTAGCACAGCCCCTTCTCACATCCTCTTGCTGGCTGCTTCATCATCTTCTGATATGTTTGTTGCCGTCTGACTCTTTTCCTCCCCTGACCCCATCTGATTTCCCCTCAGGACAGAAGGGAGGAAGGCGGGGGGGGGGGGGGGGGGTTGGCAGCATGTTAGTCACACAGAGGAGAACTGGAAGCTTATCCTTGCAAGCAGCTCTTTCTCTGATCGGTTTCACACTCCTGTCTTCAATTATGCCCATAAACCAGGTCGAGACCCAGCAGCAGCTGGTTACAGAGTGACAGGACACACAGCGGGGGGAGCTGCCTACACCATGGGCCCATTAGACAGTTGTGACTGACAAGCATCTCTCAGCAGTGCCTGAACTGCTTGGTCCTCCAGTAGGAAGCAGTGACTTGAGCGAGTTATGGGGACTCGGTCAGTAGCTAGTGGAAGTGCAGATGCCATGAAGCTCCATTTGCCATGTTGGCAGCTGGAGCTGGTTGCATTCTCTGTCAGGCAGCCATCTGCCCATTTGGTCTGGGGACAGACTACGGTATGGCCAGTGCTCTTTGCCCTGTGTTCTGGTTTTGACTGGGGCAGATTTAATTTTCTTTCTGGTAGCTTATTCAGTGTTGTGGTTTGGATTTAGTGTGAGAACAATGTTAAGGATTTCTTTTCAGTTTCTCATGGTCTGACAGTGAGGAGGGGCTCAAGGAGCTGTGAGGGAGCATGGCCAGAACAGCTGACCCAAACTAGCCAAAGGGATATTCCATACCACAGAGCATCATGCTCAGTATATAAACTGGGGAGAGTTGGCCAGGAGGGGCAGATTGCTGCTAGGGCATTAGTCAGCTGGTGGTGAGCGACTGCATTGTGCATCACTTGTCTTTTCTTGGGCTTTATTTCTCCCTTTTTTTACTATATTCCCTTTCAGTACAATTATTATATTTTATTACTGATACTATTTTATTTTAATTATTAAATGTTCTTATCTCAGCCTGTAAGTTTTACTGGGGTTTTTTCCCCAATTCTCCTCCCCGGGACGGGCAGGGAGAAGGCAAGCAAGCAACTGCAAGGTTCTTAGTTTGCTGGCTTAGTTTAAACCACAACACCCTAGAAAGGAGGTGTCCACCAGCAGCAGACGCGGAGCAGTTTGCCAACACTGATGTGAATGGCAACTTTGTGGAAGAGTCCCCTATAATTAGAGAGGAGCGAAAGGAATCATTTCCTGTATAAATTGTTTGGAAGTAACTCTGGAAGCTGTTTGCTTTCCATCAGGAGTGATTTCTCCTGGGATTTCGGTGTTTGCCTCTTCCTCTGTCTAAGCTATAGAATTTTATTATTATGTGAAGAGGCGTTTCCATTTAAGCTGACAGGGTGATTAAAACAAATTATATAAAATGTCCTAGCCTCTGCTGTCTCTCCAGAAGATGTGCTGAGAAGGGAAAGAGTTGTGAAAGGTATGGAAGCTCCTGCTTTGCAGTGCCACACAAGCCCCATTCCCTCTCCTGCTTGCTAGGCCAGAACCAGCAGCCCATGGGGACAGCATGCGCCAGGCTGGTGTCACAGGGACTTGTGCAGAGAGTAACCGCTCTGTGGTGTATTTCTTCCAAAAATAAAAAGGCTGCGTGTTGCAATCTGCAAAGGACACAGGAGTGGTTGAATGAGTCTCTCAGAGGCATCCTTTCTCCCATTGTGAGTGGACAGGGTTAATTGTCTTCTATCAGTAATTTCACAGTCTTACCCTCAGCGCTGCTGCAGTTGCAGAAGAAACAACTGTAGAGTGTGTGATGCACACTGTGAAATTCATTAACTCGCCACTACCCAATTATTACAAGCAATTAAAAGGTGAACAGTTAATCACGTGACAGAGCAGGATTCAGATTACATTATGTGATTTAAACCATTATCTGGTGGGAGCCTTCTGTTTCCAGTGAGCTATTGGGTGGCTGCAGCAAAACTGCAGCACAAGGTGAGAGCGATGAGACAGGTCGTGCCTGCGCGTCAGCCATGGGGGCAGTCGCGCCCAGTGTCCTCAGTACGTTACAGCTTCGCAGTGAGTGAATTGGCCGCTGCCATGGTGCCATTTTACTGAGAAGCCACCATCTATCAGAAAGAGGGTGAGAGCTGAGGTGAGGCAAGCCAGGGACATGGGGAGGGGACCATTTCCTGAGCCATATGCTCTTCAAAATGGATCTAGAGGCCTCCCGTCTGAAGTCATTGGGCAGGGGAGCTCTCTGATTGAAATGCAAAGCAAAAGGAAGTTTGCTGCGATCAAGCAAATGCTGTCAAGAAGAGCCATTGCTGAATCCACCAGAAAGGTATTTTGCAAAATACAGCTATTGTGCTTGGAGTGACTCTTGCATAAAAGCAATTAAATTTCTTCTTGAGCAGCTAAGAGCTGCCGGCTGCTGTTTCTATTACCAGCCACTGTGCATCTATATCCAAGCCTCCTTTCTTGCTAGCATGGGTAGACAAGAGCCTTCATGCACTGGGCACTCTATAAACACAATGAAAATATGGTCTCTGCACTAAAGATCATGCAGCCCAATGTAAGGGACAATAGATGTAACTGGACAGACAAATGAGGAACAGAAGAAAACAAGGAGACAAACATACTAGAAGTGATTTTATCATTGGTCTTAGTGATCTAGATGTCCCTTAGAGACTAAGGGCAGCATTGTCTGTCTTGTCCTCTTGTTATAGGTTGTTTGTTGGGCTCCAAGAAAAAAGAATACATCCCTCATTCCTCCTATATCACTCATGACCCTTTTTTGTGGTTTCCTTGTTTAGTCGAAGAGAACAATACCTTGGAAGAAGCAGTTGGGGTATGTCCATTGTTTCTCAGAATGTCTGAATCACATGAGGACAGATGTCTAGGCAGTATGAAGATAATGCAGCTGGCAGGTCTGTTAAAGACAATATATAGTAGAGGAGGAATTGGGCAGTTGGTTTGCCTGAAAATCCCCAGAATACAATTACATGTGTATCTGTGTTGTTAACATTTAAAACAGAAGCAAGGAGAAGGCCTGGTCTGTGGACCTGGCTGTGTGATACTATGTGAATTATATTAAAGCACCAGCCAGACATGAGATGAGTTTTTTAAAAAAAAACCAACCCACAAAGACTCTCATTTCCGTAGCAGGGTCTTATTGGCAAGAGGTAGGTCAGAGCATCCGTTGGTTTCAACCATACAAGTTTCCCTTACATTTAGATCTACCACAGTTGTTGCAAGAATTGCTGCTGAGTTTTGCCAGTGTACAAGTCCCTGGCAGGTGATGGTGATGAAGGAGGGAGGGTCAGCCCTTTAGAGCCATTCCTGCAGTCACATCCCCAATCCACGTGTTTGCATTTGGGGAGTACAGTGCTCAGTGCTCTCTGGCTGTAAAAGAGGTTTTACCTATGCTTGTATTTCTTTGCTTCCTTTTCTCGTCCACACACTGGGTTGTGAGAGATGGTTTCTGCTCTAGATCTAGTCAGTTACTTTCTAAGTATTTTAGATTGCCAGACTTTTTTATTGAAATTAAATTGTTCTGTAGAAATGTGTTGCTTTTAGCAAAGCTTCTGCTGCAAGCCAGGAGGGCTCCCTCAGGCCTAGGCTGCTGGGCACCTGGGCCCCAAAACTTCTGTTCTGAGACTGATGGCAGCTTGACCTCCTTGTGCAAGAGAATAGCCACAAAGCACTTGCTTAGGAGTGCACTGCTCCATTCCCAGTTATCCCAGTGGATTACTCCCTGCCCGCACAAGCAGAAGGCTGTGGGCAAGCAGCTGTCCTGGGTGGCTGGTTGACCAAGCAGACAACTGCCCACGGGTCATGTCAGAACGACACACCTTCTCAAGCCAGGATAGAGAGATGGATAGAGGGATGGATGGACGGACGGATGGATAGATGGATGAACTGGAGGTGATCTGCTGCTTTCTGGCTCACAGGGGAGAGTTGTTGGTGATGAAACTGGTGTCACTACCAGAAATAGCAAAAATTTTAAAAACTCAGAAGGCACAGCTGAGCCTTCTCAGTCTATTTCAGAAAAGATTGGTGGAGTAGATTCAGTCACCTGAAAAGGATGAAGCAGCCTGAAGGATGCTGAGGGATGAATGTTCATTAATGATTTAAAAGGGGAATGTGGCTATGAAAGGCAGTATCAGAAATCCTCAGAAGCGGGTAACAGCAGTGAAGTTAATGTTTGCAGGTCTTTCAAAACATTCCTTGGATGTCTCTTCAAAAGAGCTTGGGTGCACCGAGGGAGGGCTCTGTCATCCTTTCTTCTGAGTACCCACCTGAAAAGAAATGCAAGATGGATTTTCTTGGAATAAATGTTAAATGAGAAAACACTCAGAACCAAGATTAGGTAAAAGACTTGAATGCTCAGAGTTAAAAGTCATCAATTGCGCCAGCAATGCTAGATGATCTTAATGTGTATAGATCAGCAAGAACTTCAGGAGGGAGCCTAAAAGAAATTAGAAGCTTTATTCTCTTGGACATTAAACATCACATCCAATTATTTGGTAACTCACAGGGTGATCTCTGCATGTGGCTGCACATGCTTCTGTGCACGTGTGTGTTAGCCCATGAGTGTCATGTGGCAGTGGTAAAGTGTTTGTAAATGCAGATAAAGTGACTCCACCTCAAATTTATTCCATAAACAGCTCTTCAGAGACACTCACCTCTGCATAGATTCATTTGGTGGGTTGTTTCAATGTCACATTAGCTTATGTGACTGAGATGATTGCAGCTCTTGTCTGTGCCCAGGGGAGTCACTTAACCAGGATTCAGACAACCTCCAGCCCTAAAACTATGAAAGGCAGAAATGCACACCATTATTTCTGGTGGATCTTTATTAGCAAATAGGCTGTTTAGCTTCTGCAGGATCCTAAGCACTGTATTTAAAGCCTCAAAGTAACTTACTTCTAATTGGTTTGTATCTTTTACGTAGCTCCAGTCTTTATCTTCTGGTTTGTCTTTTGCAGCCTCATATAAAATGTTTAATAACAGTTTAAAGAAAAATAATACATTGGATTTCTGTGGGTCAGTGGAAGACTAGCCTGTTCTTAGTGTTTGATCCTTTCTGGAGAGAAAAATTCTATTTCTATCTTTCTGCAGCCAAGCCATTTGAAAAACTCTCACCAGCTTAACACAAAATGTGTCTGGGTGTTTTTGTCTTCCTTATCTTTAGTCTATGTCTCAGTGCCACCAGTGAAAGGAAGAGGGAGACAGAGCAGCTTCTCATGCTGACATTGACATAACTTGGCACTTGCTGAAGATTAAAGTGAATATGACAAGATCTTTATTTCTGAGGCAGTCACAGGGATCTGAAGTGCTGACTTCTGTCAGTATGGTAGTGGCAAGCTTCTCTGTCTCTCCCTCTCATGAACACTGTTGCTATGAGAAAAGAGAGAGGCAGAGATGACACAAGACATGATTTAACCCTTCAAATATTCTAGGCTTTACCAGTATGCCAGTGGCTTAGCATAAAATGAAGTGAGGGAAGAATAACGTGAGGAAACAATGCTGGGGCCTCATAACAATACAAACATGAATTGTGTGTCTGCATCTGTCCAACACGTGCAGAAAGGACACTGGTGCCTAGGAATGGATAGGTGATACATTGGGCATGGCCTCCAGTGATCGTGAACAGGTATAAAACTATTAACCTAACAGGGGTTATTCTGACCTAAAGCAACTTAGAATTTGATGTACAAATCTTGCTTTTCACATTGTCTTCCTCCATAAGATATACCTGTCTGTGAACACACATAGCAAAGTCTTAGAGTCTTTCTGCTGGAAATGAGTCCATTGTGAATTCTTAACCCCCTCCACCGAGCTGAGATAGCTTCTGAAGGGGAAACTGCTTTCTTCCAAGTTGTTCCAGTTTGCAAAGGTGTGGCCTCCATTTCCCCCTAACTCAGGCATATTTTCTCATTCTTCACCCCCAAGTCCTTTTCCGCAGGGCTGCTCTCTATTGCCTCTTCCCCCAGCCTGTATTGATAGTGGGGATTGTTCTGGCCCAGGTGCAGGACCCTGCACTTGATCTTGTTGAACCTCGTGAGGTTCACCTGGGCCCACCTCTCCAGCTTGTCTAGGTCCCTCTGGATAACATCCTGTCCCTCTGGTGTATTGACAGCACCAGTCAGCTTGGTGTCATCTGCAAACTTGCTGATGGTGCACTCATCCTGCTATGTTCTTGATAAAAATGTTAAACAACACAGGTCCCAGTACAGACCCCTGAAGGACACCACTTTGTCATTGCTCTCCATCTGGACTTTGAGCCATTGACCACTACACTCTGGATGTGACCATCCAGCCAATTCCTTAGCCACTGAACAGTCCACCCATCAAATCTGTATCTCTCCAACTTGGAGAGTAGGATGTTGTGGGGGACCGTGTCAAAGGATGGTCACATGACAGATCACATCCACAGGTCGTCCCTTGTCCACTGATGCAGTCACTCTGTCATAGAAAGCTACTAGGTTTGTCAGGCAGGATTTCCTCTTAGTGAAGCCATGCTGTCTGTCCTTGATCTGTTCTCCCTGTCCTCCATGTGCTTTACCAGACCTTCTAGGAGAAAAACCTTTTTACCCAGGTTTCTTTTTGAAATGGATCAATTGCTCTTCTAGTCCCACTCAGAGAGCTCCCAGAGCTTATTCAGTATTTTTATGGGACTTGAAGCACTTGGATGGAGAGCCCTCCATAAATGCTGAGCCCCATTGAAGCTAGTAGAAAAACACAGACCAGCAGTTTGCCCTTGCTGCAAAGAAAGAATATGGTATCCTGGGCTACATTACAGTATCCCAGGGTGTCAGGGGTTGGAAGGGACCCTGGAGATCTTCGAGTCCACCCCCCCTGCCAGAGCAGGACCATACAATCTAGCACAGGTCACACAGGAACACAGCCAGGTGGGTCTTGAAAATCTCCAGAGAAGGAGACTCCACAACCTC